>JANCRA010000536.1:0-30065 GCA_024362935.1 Setophaga petechia
GGCTGGATTTTTGGGGCTAAATTTTGGATTTTAACCTGGAATTTTGGGGTGGATTTTGGGGCTGAATTTTTGATTTTCAGCTGGATTTGGGGCTGAATTCTGGATTTTTGGGGCAGATTTTGGGGGCTGAATTTTTGACTTTAAGCTGGGTTTTTGGGGTGGATTTTGGGGCTGTATTTTGGATTTCAACCTGGATTTTGGGGCTGATTTTGGGGACTGAATTCTGGATTTTGGGGCTGATTTTGGGACTGAATTCTGGATTTTGGGGCTGAATTTTGGGTCAGAATTTTCCATTTTAACCTGGATTTTTGGGGTGGATTTTTGGTCTGAATTCTGGAATTTTGGGCTGGATTTTTGGGGCTGAATTCTGGAATTTTGGGGCTGGATTTTAGGTCAGAATTTTACATTTTAACCCCTTCAGAACCTGAGTGCAGCCGAGGGCCCCATCTGAATTCTGGATTTTTGGGGCTGAATTTCTGATTTTAACCTGCATTTGGGGCTGATTTTGGGGCTGAATTCTGGAATTTTGGGTCTGAATTTTGGGACTGAATTCTGGATTTTGGGTCAGAATTTTGCATTTTAACCTGGATTTTTGAGGTGGATTTTGGGGCTGAATTTTTGATTTTAAGCTAGATTTTGGGGCTGAATTCTGGAATTTTGGGGCTGAATTTTGCATTTTAACCTGGATTTTGGGACTGAATTTTGGATTTTGGGGCTGAATTTTGGGTCAGAATTTTGCATTTTAACCTGGATTTTTGCGGTGCATTTTGGGCTGGATTTTTAGTCTGAATTCTGGATTTTGGAACTGAATTTTTGATTTTCACCTGGATTTTGGGGCTGAATTCTGGATTTTGGGTCAGAATTTTGCATTTTAACTTGGATTTTTGGGCTGGATTTTTGGGGCTGAATTCTGGATTTTGGGGCTGATTTTGGGGCTGAATTTTGGATTTCAACCTGGATTTTGGGTCTGAATTCTGGAATTTTGGGGCTGAATTTTGCATTTTAACCTGGATTTTTTGGGTGCATTTTGGGGCTGGATTTTTGATCTGAATCCTGGAATTTTAGGTCAGAATTTTGCATTTTAACCCCTTCAGAACCTGAGTGCAGCCGAGGGCCCCAATTACGTCTCGGCCGGGGCGGCCCCGTCCCGGCTGCCCCAGCGCCATTTCTGCGCCGTCTGCGGCTTCCCCTCGGGCTACACCTGCGTCACCTGCGGGGCCAGGTACTGCTGCACCCGCTGCCTGGGCACCCACCAGGACACCAGGTCAGGAGCCACCCAGGAAATGGGGAAAAAACGGGGAAAAAACGGTGAAAAAATGGGAAAAAACGGGGAAAAAATGGCCAAAAAATGGGGGAAAATGGTGAAAAAATGACCAAAAAATGGGGAAAATGGGCAGAAAAATGACACACCTGTGTCACCTGCGGGGCCAGGTACTGCTGGGCACCCACCAGGACACCAGGTATGGGGGACAGGGAAAAATGGGGAAAAAACGGGGAAAAAATGGGAAAAAACGGTGAAAAAATGGGAAAAAAACGGCCAAAAAATGGGGGGGAAAACGGCCAAAAAATGGGTTTGGGGACACACCTGTGTCACCTGCGGGGCCAGGTACTGCTGCACCCGCTGCCTGGGCACCCACCAGGACACCAGGTAGGGGACAGGGGAAAAATGGGGGAAAAAACGGGGAAAAAATGGGAAAAAACGGTGAAAAAATGGAAAAAAATGGCCAAAAAATGGGGAAAATGGGCCGAAAAATGGCACACCTGTGTCACCTGTGGGGCCAGGTACTGCTGGGCACCCACCAGGACACCAGGTAGGAGACAGCAAAAAAAATGGGGAAAATTGGTGAAAAAATGGGAAAAAATGGTGAAAAAATGGCGAAAAAATGGGAAAAAAACGGTGAAAAAATGGCGAAAAAATGGGAAAAATGGGCCAAAAAATGACACACCTGTGTCACCTGCGGGGCCAGGTACTGCTGGGCACCCACCAGAACACCAGGTCAGGATCCAGCCCAAAAATGGGAGAAAAAGGTGAAAAAACGATGAAAAAATGGGGAAAAATGGGGAAAAAACGGCCAAAAAATGAGAAAAAACGGTGAAAAAAATGGCCAAAAAATGGGAAAAAAATGGGGAAAATGGACAAAAAAATGACACACCTGTGTCACCTGCGGGGCCAGGTACTGCTGGGCACCCACCAGGACACCAGGTAGGGGACAGTGAAAAAATGGGGAAAAAACGGGGAAAAACGGTGAAAAAATGGGAAAAAACGGTGAAAAAATGGCCAAAAAATGGGGGAAAATGGTGAAAAAATGACCAAAAAATGGGGAAAATGGGCAGAAAAATGACACACCTGTGTCACCTGCGGGGCCAGGTACTGCTGGGCACCCACCAGGACACCAGGTATGGGGACAGTGAAAAAATGGGGAAAAATGGTGAAAAAATGGGAAAAAATGACCAAAAAATGGGAAAAAAATGACCAAAAAATGCAGAAAAACAGGATAAAAAAAGGGAAAAAACCATGAAAAATGGGGGAGAAACTGGGAAGGTGGGAAAATGAACACGAAATGGGGAAAAAAACCCCAGGAAAATGGAAAAGAAAGAAAAAAAATAGGGAAAAATGTGAGTAAATGGGAAAAAATGGTGGAAAAATGGGAAAAATGGGAAAAAAAAGGGAAAACTCCAGGAATGATGGAGGGGAAGTGGGGAAAACAAATAAAAAATGGGTAAAAGCTCAGGAAAATGGGAAAAATCTGGGGGAAAAAAGCAAAAAGCTGTGAAAAAATGGTAAAAAAGTGGGAAAAGCCAGGAAAAATGAGAAAAAAAATAGGAAAATGGGAAAATAGGAAAAAAGGGGAAAAGCTTGGTAAAAATAAGAGAAAAAGGGGAAAAAAGGGGGAGAAACCAAGGGAAATCAGAAAAATAGCAGAAAAAAGGGAAACTGGGAAAAAAAAACGGGGAAAATTGGAAAAAAACGCGTGGAAAATGGGAAGAATCCAGGGAGAAATGGGGAAAAAGAGGAAAAATTTGGGGGAAAATGGGAAAAAAACAGCAAAAAAGGAAAATTCTGGGGGAATTTCAGCTGAGATTGGGACCCCCAGTTCCTGGGGGGGAGGGGTCTCAGCCTGGTGACCCCTGACCTTTCCTGCCCCTCCCCCACAGGTGCCTGAAGTGGACGGTGTGACCCCGCCCCCAATATGGCTGATGTGGCCACGCCCACAACATGGCTGCCGTGATGCCACCGCAAAATGGCCGCCGTGAGCGCGTCTTGTTTGGTCCCGCCCCTAAAACGGCTGCTGTGGCCACACCCCTAAGATGGCCGACATGGCTCCACCCCCAAGATGGCTGCTGTGACTCCACCCCCAAACATGTCCACACCCCCAAAATGGCTGCCATGCCCCCACCCCCAAAATGGCTGCCTTGGCCCCCCACCCCCAAGATGACTGCCATGGCTCCATCCTCAACATAGCCACACCCCCAAGATGGCCGCCATGACCGCACCCACAAAATGGCAGCCATAGCCCCACCCCAAGATGGCCACCATGACCACACCCACAAAATGGCCACCATGGCTCCTCCCACCCCTATATATCCACTGTGACCACGCCCACAAAATGGCAGCCATAGCCCCACCCCCAAGATGGCTGCCATGACCACACCCCCAAGATGGCTGGCATGGCCACGCCCACTAAACGGCAGCCTTGACCACACCCACAAAATGGCTGCCTTGACCCCACCCACTAAGTGTCCACTGTAGCCACGCCCCCCCAAGATGGCTGCAGTGACCACACCCACAAAATGGCCGCCGTGGCCCCTCCCACCCCCAAGATGGCGGCCGGGCCGGGTTTGAACCAAAATCCGATTTTTTCCTACCAAAATCTTTGGGATCGACTTTATTTGGAGGGAGTGGGAGGAGCTACAGGGGGGAAGGGGCGGGGCCTGGGGAAGGGGGCGGGGGCCTCGGGAATTTGGGGGAGAAATCGGGAAAAATTCCGGGAGAAACGAGCGGGAACAGCGGCCCCGCCCCTTGAGGGCGGAGCTGTGCCGGCATTGGCCCAAGATGGCCGCCCTGAGCTCTGATTGGACAAATGTTCCCTGGGGGCTCCGCCCCTTTGTGAGAGGCGGGATCCTATTGGCTGCTGGGGCCCTGCCCCGGGATCAAGCCACGCCCATTTTAGGGCCAAGCCACGCCCATAAATGCAAGCATCGGCCATTTATGTGTAAGCCACGCCCCCTTAGGGCAAAGCCCCGCCCAAAAATCCAAACCAATCCCCTTTTACGATCAAGCCCCACCCCTTGATCCAAGTCCCATCCCTTTGGTCCAAGCCCCGCCCCCTTTGGTCCAAGCCCCGCCCCCAAATCCCCTTCTGTTGCCCAGGCTCCGCCTCCTGTGACGTCACCCGGGCGGGGTCCCTCGGCGGCCAATCAGCATTGGCTCCGCCCCTCGGGGGGCGGGGCGAGGCCGCCTGCAGCTGTGGGGATAATGAGATGCAAATGAGCTGGGGAGGGGATGGGTGAAGGGAAGGGGGCGTGTCCAAGGGAGGGCGTGGTCTCTGTCTCCTATCAGGGGGGGCGGGGTTTGCTTAGTGTGCATTTGGTGGGTGTGGCCTAATGAGGCGGGGCTTATTTCCTTTCCCTCCTTGTGGGCGTGGGCCTAATGGGGGCGTGGTTTATGTCCATGCTCACCTGGTGGGCGTGGCCCATTGTGGGCGGGGTTTATGTATTTTCTCATATTGTGGGTGGGGCTCAATTGGGGCGGGGGTTTATCCCGCTGGGCGTGGCCTGTTCACCTGGTGGGCGTGGTTTCTGGCCTTTCTAACCCAATGGGCGCGGCCCATTGTGGGCGGGGGGTTTATGTCTTTTCTAATCTTGTGGGCGGGGCTCAATGGGGCGGGGGTTTATCCCATTGGGTGTGGCTGATGTCCTTTCTAACCCAATGGGCGTGGCCCATTGTGGGCGGGGGTTTATGTATTTTCTCATATTGTGGGCGGGGCTAAATGGGGGCGGGGTTTATCTCGGTGGGCGTGGTTTATTTCCTTTCTAACCCAGTGGGCGTGGCCCATTGTGGGTGGGGTTTATGTACTTTAACATCTCGTAGGTGGGGCTCAATGGGGGCGGGGTTTATCGCGGTGGGCGTGGCCTGCTCACCTGGTGGGCGGGGCTATTTCAGCACCTGGCCCGGCCGCGCCTTCTCCAGCTTCCGGCGCCGCTCGGCCGGGATCTCGTCCAGGCTGAGCCCGTGGTTGCTCGCACTGAGAGGATTTGGGGCAAATTTGGGCGGTTTTGGGTTTTTTTTGGGGTTTTTTTGGTTTTGAGGTTTTTTTGGGATTTTTTGGGGGGGATTTTTTGGGGGTTTTTTGGGGGTTTTCACCTCGATTCTGTGGTTGCCCCATAACGCAATAACCCCATAGCCCCGCCCCATAGCCCCGCCCCATAACCCCACAACCCCATAGCCCCACCCCATAGCCCCGCCCCATAACCCAATAATCCCATAGGCCCCCCCTATAACCCCACCCCATAACCCCACAACCCCATAGCCCCACCCCATAGTCCCGCCCCATAACCCCACAACCCCATAGCCCCACCCCATAGCCCCACCCTGTAACCCAGTAACCCCATAGCCCCGCCCCATAACCCAATAACACCATAGCCCCGCCCCTTAGCCCCACCCCATAGCCCCAAACCCCATAGCCCCAAACCCCATAACCCCAAACCCCAAACCCCATAACCCCCAACCCCATAACCCCATAACCCCATAACCCCAAACCCCATCATCCCATAACCCCATAACCCCAGACCCCATAACCCCAAACCCCATAACCCCATGACCCCAAACCCCATAACCCCATAACCCCAAACCCCATAACCCCATAACCCCAGACCCCATAACCCTACACCCCATAACCCCAAGCCCCAAACCCCATAACCCCAAACCCCGTAACCCCAAATCCCATCATCCCATAACCCCATAACCCCAAATTCCAAACCCCATAACCCCAGACCCCATAACCCCAAACCTCATAACCCCAAACCTCAAAATCCCAAATCCCATAACCCCACCCCATGACCCCAAACCCCATAACCCATAACCCCAAACTCCATAACCCTACACCCCATAACCCCATAACCCTACACCCCATAACCTCGTAATCCTACACCCCATAACCCCAAACCCCATAACCCCAAACCCCATAACCCCAAACCCCATAACCCCAGATCCCATCATCCCATAACCCCATAACCCCAAACTCCAAACCCCATAACCCCATAACCCTACACCCCATAACCCTACACCCTATAACCCCAAACCCCGTAACCCCAAATCCCATCATCCCATAACCCCATAACCCCAAACCCCAGACCCCATAACCCCAGACCCCATAACCCCAAACCTCATAACCCCAAACCTCAAAATCCCAAATCCCATAACCCCACCCCATAACCCCAAATCCCATAACCCATAACCCCAAACCCCATAACCCTACACTCCATAACCCCACCCCATAACCCCATAACCCCAAACCCAGCCCCATACCGGCCCCATAACTCACCCCGGCAGGAGGTCGGGGGGGGGTGGGGATGGGTTTGGTGAATCCCTCGCGGCCCACGAGCCAATAGGTGTCCTCCACTCCCTTACCCTACAAATTATGGGGTTATAGGGTCAGGTATGGGGTCAGTCATGGGGTCAGTTATAGGGCACAGCCAATAGGTGTCCTCCACTCCCTTACCCTACAAATTATGGGGTCAGTTATGGGGTCAGGGGTCAGTTATGGGGTTATAGGGTCAGGTATGGGGTCAGGGTCAGGTATGGGGTCAGTTATGGCCCACGAGCCAGTAGGTGTCCTCCACTCCCTTACCCTACAATTGTGGGGTCAGTTATGGGGTCAGGGGTCAGGTATGGGGTCAGTTATGGGGTCAGTTATGGGGCACAGCCAATAGGTGTCCTCCACTCCCTTACCCTACAGTTATGGGGTTATAGGGTCAGGTATGGGGTCAGTTATGGGATCAGTTAAAGGTCAGGGTCAGTTGTAGGGTCAGTTATGGGGCACAGCCAATGGGTGTCCTCCACTCCCTTACCCTAAAGTTATGGGGTCAGTTATGGGGTCAGGGTCAGTTATGGGGTTATAAGGTCAGGTATGGGATCAGTTAAAGGATCAATCAATTACGAGGTCAGTCAGTTATGGGGTCAGTTATGGGGTCAGGGTCAGTTATGGGTTAGGTATGGGTCAGTTATAGGGTCAGTTATGGGTCAGTTATGGGTCAGTTATAGGGTCAGGGTGAGTTATGGGGTCAGGGTCGGTTATGGGGTCAGTTTTAGGGTGATATGAGATTTTTTGGGGGTGTTTTGGGCCGTTTTGGGATTTTTCAGGCATTTTTAGGGTATTTTGGGATTTTTCAGGCATTTTTTGAGGTGTTTTGAGTCATTTTGGGATTTTTTCAGGCATTTTTTGGGTGTTTTGGGGCCGTTTGGGATTTTCCAGGTATTTTTGGGCCGTTTTGGGATTTTTGGGGCATTTTTGGGGCCGTTTTGGGATTTTCCAGGCATTTTTGGGCCATTTTGGGGCCGTTTGGGGGCCGTTTTGGGATTTTTCAAGCATATTTTGGGTGTTTTGGGGCCGTTTGGGATTTTCCAGTTATTTTTGGGGCCGTTTTGGGATTTTTGGGTTGTTTTGGGCTCACCTTGAGCTCGGTCTTGCCGCGGATGTCGACCTTGAACCCCTCCTGCAGCGAGAGCAGGATGGCGACCGTGCGCTGGTTCACGTGGATGCGATAGGCTGGGGGAAAAGGGGGTTAGGAACCCTAAAATCACCTGAAATAACCCCAAAAAATCCCAAAATAACAAAAAAAACACCCCCAAAAACCCCATAACTGACCCCGACCCCAGTGCCCCTGCGCTGGTTCACGTGGATGCGATAGGCTGGGGAAAAGGGGTTAGGAACCCTAAAATCACCCGAAATAACCCCAAAAAATCCCCAAAATAACCCCCCAAAAAATCCCAAAATAACAAAAAAAACCACCCCCAAAAACCCCAAAACTGACCCCAACCCCACAGTGCCCCTGCGCTGGTTCACGTGGATGCGATAGGCTGGGGGAAAACGGGTTTAGGAACCCTAAAATCGCCCGAAATAACCCCAAAAAAATCCCAAAATAACCCCTCAAAAAACCCCAAAATAACAAAAAAAAACACCCCCAAAAACCCCAAAACTGACCCTGACCCCACAGTGCCCCTGCGCTGGTTCACGTGGATGCGATAGGCTGGGGGAAAAGGGGGTTTAGGAACCCTAAAATCACCCAAAATAACCCCAAAAAAAACCAAAAATAACCCCAAAAAAATCCCATAGATCCCAAAGAACTGTACCCCTGTCCATGTCCCCATGTCCCCATCCCTGTCCCCATGTCCCTGTCCCCCTGTCCATGTCCATGTCCATGTGTCCCCATCCCCGTGTCCCCATCCCTGTCCCCATGTCCCCATGTCCTCATCCGTGTCCCCATTGGTGTCACTCACGCAGGCCGGTGGACTCCATGCGTGACACGGTGTTGATGGTGTCCCCTGTCCACGTCCATGTCCCCGTGTCCCCATCCCTGTCCCCCTGTCCATGTCCATGTCTGTGTGTTCCCATGTCCCCATCCCTGTCCCCATGTCCCTGTCCAGGTGTCCCCACACATGTCCCCATGTCCCCATCCCTGTCCCCATGTCCATGTCCGTGTGTCCCCATCCCTGTCCCCATGTCCCTATCAGTGTCTCCATGTCCCCATCAGTGTCCCCATGTCCCCATGTCCCCGTGTCCCCAGCCATGTCCCCATGTCCATGTCTGTGTGTCCCCGTCCCTGTGTCCCCAGCCATGTCCCCATCAGTGTCCCCATGTCCCTGTCCCCCTGTCCATGTCCGTGTGTCCCCAGCCCTGTCCCCCTGTCCCCATTGGTGTCACTCACGCAGGCCGGTGGACTCCATGCGTGACGTGGGGTTCACAGTGTCCCCTGTCCCTGTCCCCCTGTCCATGTCCCCATGTCCCTGTCCATGTCCATGTCCCCATGTCCCCATCAGTGTCCCCTTGTCCCTGTCCCCCTGTCCATGTCCATGTCCATGTGTCCCCTGTCCCCATGTCCCCATCAGTGTCCCCTCATGGTGTCACTCACGAAGGCCGGTGGACTCCATGCGTGACGCGGTGCTCACAGTGTCCCCATGTCCCTGTCCCTGTCCCTGTCCATGTGTCCCCATCCCTGTCCCCCTGTCCATGTCCCCATGTCCCTGTCCATGTCCCCGGTCCCCCTGTCCATGTCCCTGTCCCCGTGTCCCCGTTGGTGTCACTCACACAGGCCGGTGGACTCCATGCGTGACGCGGTGTTGACGGTGTCCCCTGTCCCTGTCCCCCTGTCCATGTCCCCATGTCCCTGTCCATGTCCATGTCCCCATGTCCCCATCAGTGTCCCCATGTCCCTGTCCCCCTGTCCATGTCCATGTCCCCGTGTCCCCGTTGGTGTCACTCACGCAGGCCGGTGGACTCCATGCGTGACGCGGTGGTCACAGTGTCCCCATGTCCCTGTCCATGTCCATGTCCATGTGTCCCCATGTCCCCATCCCTGTCCCCATGTCCCCGTGTCCCCGTTGGTGTCACTCACGCAGGCCGGTGGACTCCATGCGTGACGCGGTGTTGACGGTGTCCCCGAACAGGCAGTACCGCGGCATCGTCAGCCCCACCACGCCCGCCACGCACGGCCCTGGGGGCGGAGCCACAGAGGGGGCGTGGTCACACACGGGGGCGTGGTCACAAAGAGGAGAGGTCATGGAAGGGGTTGGGTCAACGGGCGATGAGCACTGAGGGTTGGTCAAGGAGTTGGGTGTGGTCGTAGATGGGTGTGGCCACGTTGGGTGTGGCCAATGAGGGTGTGGTCATGGATGGCCGTGGCCGTTGGGGCGTGGCCAAGAAGGGGAATGGCCCAAATGGATCCAATGGGTCACAATCACATTGAGCGTTGGCCAAGTTGGGCGTGGCCAGTGACGTCATGAGGTGGGCGTGGCCACCACCTCACAACCACCAGGCCTCACCCAACATGACCCATTGACCATTGGCCAACCCACCACCACCCAACCTTTGACCAACCACAGGGCGTGGCCATTGAACATTGGCCAAGGTGGGCGTGGTCAAGAAGGGGCGTGGCTTTTAAGGGCGTGGCCACCGCCTCACAACGACCAGGCCTCACCCAACTTGACCCATTGACCATCGACCACCACCCAACCTTTCACCAACACATGGGGCGTGGCCAATAAAGGGCGTGGCCATTAAGCATTGGCCAAGTTGGGTGTGGCCAAGAAGGGGTGTGTCCAATTACGTCATGAGGTGGGCGTGGCCACCACCTCACAACCAGCAGTCCACACCCAACATGACCCATTGACCATTGGCCAAGGCGCCACCACCCAACCTTTGACCAACACACCGAGGGGCGTGGCCATTGGACATTGACCAATGTGGGTGTGGCCAATGAGGGGCGTGTCCATTGAGCAGTGGCCAAGAAGGGGCGTGGCCACCTCACAACCACCAGCCCTCACCCATTGACCATTGACCATTGACCATTGACCACCACCCAACCTTTGACCAACCACAGGGCGTGGCCGGGGCGTGTCCGGGGCGCGGGCCAATGGGGCGCGGGGGGCGGGGCCGTACCCGAGTGCAGGCCGATGCGGATGCGCACGGGCACCTCGGGCATGTGGCGCATCTTGAAGGTGCCCACGGAGCTGAGGATGTCCAGGGACATGTTGGCGATCTCGCCGGCGTGCCGGTTCCCGTTGCGCTTGGGCAGCCCCGAGGCCACCATGTAGGCGTCGCCGATGGTCTCCACCTGGCCACCAGGGGCGGAGGGGCGGGTCAGGGCGTGGGCACGCCCAGCGGGACACGCCCACAGGGACACGCCCACAGGGACACGCCCAGAGGGACACACCCACCAGGACGCATCCATCGAGACACGCCCAGCAGGACACGCCCGCAGCACCTGAGGTCACCTTGAGCATGACCATGAGGTCACCTTGAGCAGCTCAATGGGGTCACCTTGACCATGGCCATGAGGTCACCTTGAGCAGCTCAATGGGGTCACCTTGACCATGGCCATGAGGTCACCTTGGGCAGGTCCATGGGGTCACCTCTAGAGGTCCATGAGGTCACCTTGACCATGACCATGAGGTCACCTTGATCATGGTCATGAGATCACCTTGACCGTGGCCATGAGGTCACCTCTAGAGGTCCATGAGGCCACCTTGACCATGGCCATGAGGTCACCTTGACCATGACCATGAGGTCACCTTGAGCAGCTCAATGGGGTCACCTTGACCATGACCGTGGGGTCACCTTGAGCAGGTCCATGGGGACACTTTGACCCCTTGACCATGGCCATGAGGTCACCTTGATCATGGTCATGAGGTGACCTCTCGAGGTCCATGAGGCCACCTTGACCATGGCCATGGGGTCACCTTGAGCAGGTCCATGGGGTCACTTTGAACTCTTGACCATGGCCATGGGGTCACCTTGAGCAGGTCCATGGGGTCACTTTGAACTCTTGACCATGGCCATGAGGTCACCTTGACCATGGCCATGGGGTCACTTTGACCATGACCATGAAGTCACCTCTTGAGGTCCATTAGGTCACCTTGATCATGGCCATGAGGTCACCTTGAGCAGATCCATGGGGTCACCTTGACCATGGCCATGAGGTGACCTCTAGAGGTCCATGAGGCCACCTTGACCATGGCCATGAGGTCACCTTGACCATGGCCATGAGGTCACCTTGACCGTGGCCACCACCTTGTAGTCACCACCACTGACCTCAAATCCCATCCTGAGGTGACCACCCATGACCTCATGACCACCATGACCTGCTGTGGTCACCTTGTAACCACCACCAACCCCCGTCTTGAGATGACCACCCATGACCAAGTGACCACCTTGAGGTGACCACCCATGACCTTGTGACCACCCTGAGATATCCACCCATGACCTCATGACCACCATGACCTGCTGTGGTCACCTTGTAGCCACCACCAACCCCCATCTTTAGGTGACCACCCATGACCTCATGACCAAGTGACCACCCTGAGATGACCACCCATGACCTCATGACCACCATGACCTGTCCTGGTCACCTTGAAGCCACCACCAACCCCCATCCTGAGATGACCACCCATGACCAAGTGACCACCCTGAGACGACCACCCATGACCTCATGACTGAGTGACCACCCTAAGGTGACCACCCATGACCTCATGACCAAGTGACCACTCTGAGATGACCACCCATGACCGAGTGACCACCGTGAGATGACCACCCATGACCCCATGACCACCCTGAGATGACCACCCATGACCAAGTGACCACCTTGAGATGACCACCCATGACGGAGTGACCACCCTGAGATGTTCCCCCATGACCAAGTGACCACCCATGGCCCCGTGCCCTGTCCTGGTCACCTTGTAGACGTCGTGGGAGCCGATGATGGCGTCGAAGAGGGTGTAGAGGTCGTTGAGCAGGTCCACCACCTCGATGGGCTCGCTCATGGCCGAGATGGTGGTGAAGCCCACGATGTCGCTGAAGTACAGCGTCACCTCCTCGAAGTACTCGGGCTCCACCGGCGTCCCCATCTTCAGCGCCTCGGCCACCGACCTGCCCGGGGGTCAGCCCAGGGTCAGCGGGGTCACCCAGGGGTCGGTCACTCCGGTTTCGTGGTCAAGGAGTGGACAATGCGGCCACTGGGAGGTTCTGGTGACCCGTGGGGGTCAGCTGGTCAAGGTTGACCAGAGGGATCTCCAATGGTCACTTTGACCATGTGGTGACCCGTAGGTCTGGAGGGGTCAAGGTTGACCAGAGGGATCTCCAATGGTCACTTTGACCATCTGGTGACCCATAGGGGTGAGGGGTCAAGGATGACCACAAGGTTCTTCAAGGGTCACTTAGATCCATAGGTCTGGGTGGGTCAGTTGGTCAAGGTTGACCATAAGGGTCACTTTGACCATCTGGTGATCCATAGGGGTGAGGGGTCAAGGTTGACCACAAGGGTCTCCAAGGGTCACTTTGACCATCTGGTGACCCATAGGGGTGAGGGGTCAAGGATGACCACAAGGTTCTCCAAGGGTCACTTTGATCCATAGGTCTGGATGGGTCAAGGTTGACCACAAGGGTCTCCAAAGGTCACTTTGACCATCTGGTGACCCATAGGTCAGGAGGGGTCAGTTGGTCAAGGCTGACCAGAGGGGTCAAGGTTGACCACAAGGTTCTCCAAGGGTCACTTTGACCATGTGGTGACCCATAGGGGTCAGTTGGTCAAGGTTGACCACAACCTGTCCTTGGTGACCACCTTGACCTTCTCCTGCTGCATAGGTCTGGTGGGGTCAATGTTGAGTGACCACCTTGGTCAAGAGGTCAAGGTTGACCCCAATCTGTCCACAGTGGTGGACAGATCAAGGGGTCAAGGGGTCAATGTTGAGTGACCACCTTGGTTCAAGGGGTCAAGTTTGAGTGACCACCTTGGTCAAGAGGTCAAAGTTGACCACAGTCTGTCCCTAATGACCACCTCGACCCCGTAGGTCCAGGGAGTGGTCAGTTGGTCAAGGCTGACCCCAACCTTCTCCAGGTGACCACCCTGACCTCTCCTGCCCCATTGTCCTCTCCTGCCCCACAGATCTTGGGTGGGGTCAATGGGTCAAGATCACCCCCAACCTTCTCCAGGTGACCACCCCTGACCTCTCCTGCCCCACAGATCTTGGGTGGGGTCAATGGGTCAAGATCACCCCAACCTTCTCCTGTGGGACCCACGGGGTGACGCCCACCCAGCCCCAGTGACCCCCTCCCAGGCCCCCAGGGTGACCCACGGTGGCAGCATCTGGGTCAGGAGCTTGTCGGTCTTCTGCTTCTCGATCTCCAGCTCCTCGGTCCTCTCGCGGATCAGGTCCTCCAGGTTGCTGCTGTACTGCTCCAGCATGCGCAGCATGGAGTCGATGATGTTGGTCTTGCGGCCCTTGTTGATGCCCTTGAACTGCGGGGAGACCCATGGAGACACCATGGAACCTCGTGGAACCCCATGGAATTCCATGGAACCCCGTGGAGACACCATGGAGATCCGCGGAGACGCCATGGAACCTCACAGAATTCCATAAAACCCCATAGAACCTCATGGAACCCCACGGAATTCCATGGAATTCCATGAAACCCGGTGGAGACACCATGGAACCTCGTAAAACCCCGTGGAGGCCCCACAGAACCTCATGGAACCCCACGGAATTCCACGGAACTCCATGAAACCCCACGGAGACGCCATGGCACCTCGTAGAATTCCATGGAACTCCGTGGAACTTCATGGAGAACCCACGAAAACTCATGGAACCCCATGGAACCTCATGGAACCCCATGGAAACCCTATGGAGACCCCATAGGACCTCATGGAACCTCATGGAATCTCATGGAACCTCATGGAATCTCATGGAACCTCATGGAATCTCATGGAACCTCATGAAGACCCCAAGGAACCCCCGTGGAGACCCCATGGAACCCCACAGAATTCCATGGAGCCCCATGGAGACCCCATGGAGACCCCATGGAATCTCATGGAACCCATGGAACCTCATGGAACCTCATAAAAACCCCATGGAACCTCACGGAACCTCATGAAGACCCCAAGGAACCGCCGTGGAGACCCCATGGAACCCCATAGAATTCCATGGAACCCCATGGAGACCCCATGGAGACCCATGGAGACCCCATGGAACCTCATGGAACCCCGTGGAATCCCCATGGAACCCCGTGGAATCCCCATGGAACCCCATAGGGACCCTGCAGAAGCCCACAGAGATCAGCACCTGTTCCACCTGTGCAGGTGTCTCACCTGGTCGAACACCTGGTCCATGGTGGGTCTCTTCTCGGGCTGCTCGCTCCATCTCACACTGGTTCTAACACCCCATACTGGTCCATACTGGTCCCAGTGTCCCATACCAGTTCCATACTGGTTCCATACTGGTCTCACTGGTCCCATACTGGTCCCAGGTGTATCTCACCTGTCCCAGGTGTCTCACCTGGTCGAACACCTGGTCGATGCTGGGTCTCTTCTCAGGCTGCTCGCTCCAGCCCAGACTGGTCCCATACTGGTCCATACTGGTTCCATCACCCCGTACTGGTTTCCCCAGTCCCATACTGGTCCCAGTGCCCCATACCAGTTCCATACTGGTCCCATACTGGTTCCATACTGGTCCCACCTTTCCCAGGTGTCTCACCTGGTCGAACACCTGGTTGATGCTGGGTCTCTTCTCAGGCTGCTCGCTCCAGCCCAGACTGATCCCACACTGGTTCCATCACCCCATACTGGTCCATACTGGTCCATACTGGTTCCATCACCCCGTACTGGTTTCCCCAGTCCCATACTGGTCCCAGTGCCCCATACCAGTTCCATACTTGTCCCATACTGGTCCCATACTGGTCTCACCTGTCCCAGGTGTCTCACCTGGTCGAACACCTGGTCCATGGTGGGTCTCTTCTCGGGCTGCTCGCTCCAGCCCAGACTGATCCCATACTGGTCCATACTGGTTCCATCACCCCAGACTGGTTCCATCACCCCAGACTGGTTTCCCCAGTCCCATACTGGTTCCATACTGGTCCCACCTGCTCAGGTGTCTCACCTGGTCGAACACCTGGTCGATGGTGGGTCTCTTCTCGGGCTGCTCGCTCCAGCCCAGACTGGTTCTATCACCCCATACTGGTCCATACTGGTTCCATCACCCCATACTGGTTTCCCCAGTTCCATACTGGTCCCATACTGGTTCCCAGTGTCCCACACCTGTCCCAGGTGTCTCACCTGGTCGAACACCTGGTCGATGGTGGGTCTCTTCTCGGGCTGCTCGCTCCAGTCCAGACTGATCCCAGACTGGTCCATACTGGTTCCATCACCCCATACTGGTTTCCCCAGTCCCATACTGGTCCCATACTGGTCCCAGGTGTATCTCACCTGTCCAGGTGTCTCACCTGGTCGAACACCTGGTTGATGCTGGGTCTCTTCTCGGGCTGCTCGCTCCAACCCAGACTGATCCCAGACTGGTTCCATCACCCCATACTGGTCCATACTGGTCCCATACTGGTTCCATCACCCCATACTGGTTTCCCCAGTCCCATACTGGTCCCATACTGGTCCCAGGTGTATCTCACCTGTGCAGGTGTCTCACCTGGTCGAACACCTGGTCCATGCTGGGTCTCTTCTCGGGCTGCTCGCTCCAGCCCAGACTGATCCCACACTGGTCCATACTGGTTCCATCACCCCATACTGGTCCATACTGGTCCCATACTGGTTCCATCACCCCATACTGGTTTCCCCAGTCCCATACTGGTCCCATACTGGTTCCCAGTGTCCCACACCTGTCCCAGGTGTCTCACCTGGTCGAACACCTGGTCGATGGTGGGTCTCTTCTCGGGCTGCTCGCTCCAGCACTCCTTCATCAGGTGGATGCACTCCAGCGGGGCCTGGTCGGCCGAGACCGCGGGGCGGCACAGGGGGGGCGGCCGCTGAACCTTCTCGATGATCTCTGCGGGGTTTGGGGACAATTTGGGGCATTTTGGGGCATTTGGGGTCAGTTATGGGGTCAGTTATGGGTCAGTTATGGGGTCAGTTATGGGGTCAGCTCGGGGTCATTGGGGTCACTTGGGGTTAGCTGAGGGTCATTTGGGGTCAGTTTAGGGTCGGTTTTGGGGTCAGTTTTGGAGGTTTGGGGTCGGTTTTGGGGTCAGTTTTGGGGTTTTTGGGTCAGTTTTGGAGTTTTGGGGTCAGTTTTGGGTGAGATTTGGGGTTTTGGGGTCGGTTTTGGAGTTTTGGGGGTGGTTTAGGGGTCAGTATTGGGGTTTTGGGGTCAGTTTGAGGCTTTGGGGTTGGTTTTTGGGTCAATTTTGGGGTTTTGGGGTCAGTTTTGGAGTTTTGGGGTCGGTTTTGGAGTTTTGGGGTCATTTTTGGGGTTTTGGGGTCAGTTTTGGAGTTTTGGGGTCAATTTTGGGGTTTTGGGGTCATTTTTGGAGTTTTGGGGTCAGTTTTGGAGTTTTGGGGTCAATTTTGGGGTTTTGGGGTCGGTTTGGGGTTTTGTAGTTTTGGGGTTTTGGGGTCAGTTTTGGGGTCAATTTTGAAGTTTTGGGGTCGGTTTTTGGGTCAGTTTTGGGGTTTTGGGCTCGGTTTTGGGTCAGTTTTGGGGTTTTGGGGTCGGTTTTGGGGTCTCACCTTCGGGGGGCAGCCCCATCATGCAGGGGGGGCTCCATGGGGGCTCAGGGGGTCTCGGGGGGTTTTTTGGGGTGCAAAATTCATTTTTTGGGTCATTTTTGGGGTCTCACCTTCGGGGGGCAGCCCCAGCATGCAGTAGGGGTTTTTTTGGGGTGTCAGGGGGTTTTTTTGGGGTGAGGATCTCGATTTTGGGGTCACTTTGGGGTATTTTGAGGTGCAGAACCCGGGTTTGGGGTCTCGGGGGGTTTTTTGGGGTGCAGAACTCATTTTTTGGGGTCTCATATTCGGGGGGCAGCCCCAGCATGCAGTAGGGGTTTTTTGGGGTGTCAGGGGTTTTTTTGGGGTGCAGAATTCATTTTTGGGGTCATTTTTGGGGTTTTTACCTTCGGGGGACACCCCCATCATGCAGGGGGGTCTCAGGGGGTTCTCGGGGGGTTTTTTGGGGTGCAGAATTCATTTTTTGGGTCATTTTGGGGGTCTCACCTTCGGGGGACACCCCCAGCATGCAGGGGGGGCTCAGGGGGTCTCGGGGGGTTTTTTGGGGTGCAGAACTCATTTTTTGGGGTCTCACCTTCGGGGGGCAGCCCCATCATGCAGGGGGGGCTCTATGGGAGCTCAGGGGTTCTCGGGGGGTTTTTTGGGGTGCAGAATTCATTTTTTGGGTTTTTACCTTCGAGGGGCAGCCCCAGCATGCAGTAGGGGTTTTTTTGGGGTGTCAGGGGTTTTTTTGGGGTGAGGATCTCGATTTTGGGGTCACTTTGGGGGATTTTGAGGTGCAGAACCCGGGTTTGGGGTCTCTGGGGGTTTTTTGGGGTGCAGAACTCATTTTTTGGGGTCTCACCTTTGGGGGGCAGCCCCAGCATGTAGTAGGGGATTTTTTTGGGGTGTCAGGGGTTTTTTTGGGGTGCAGAATTCATTTTTGGGTCATTTTTGGGGTTTTTACCTTCGGGGGACACCCCCAGCATGCAGGGGGGTCTGAGGGGGTCTCGGGGGTTTTTTGGGGTGCAGAATTCATTTTTTGGGTCGGTTTTGGGGTCTCACCTTCGGGGGGCAGCCCCATCATGCAGGGGGGGCTCTATGGGGGCTCAGGGGGTCTCGGGGGGTTTTTTGGGGTGCAGAATTCATTTTTTGGGGTCTCACCTTCGGGGGGCAGCCCCAGCATGCAGGGGGGTCTCAGGGGGGTCTCGGGGGGTTTTTTGGGGTGCAGAATTCATTTTTTGGGGTCTCACCTTCGGGGGGCAGCCCCAGCATGCAGTAGGGGGGGCTCCTGCAGATCACCTCCTGCATGATGATGCCGATGCCGTAGACGTCGCCCCGGAAGGAGCCGCGGCGCTCCAGGGCCTCGTCCCGCAGCAGCTCCGGCGCCGTCCACAGCCGCTCTGGGGGGGCGGGGCCACGCTAGGACACGCCCACCCCGCCGCGAGACACGCCCACCCCACCGCGAGACACGCCCACCCTGCTAGGCCACGCCCACCCCAATGCAGAACCCAATGGGAGGATGTTTAAGGGCGTGGCCACGCCCCCGGCATGGCCAGCTTGAAGACACGCCCACATGGGGTGTGTCGTCATCAGACCACGCCCCCTTTCTTACAAGCCACACCCCCTTTCCTGTGGTCACAATGAATGTACAGGCCACGCCCACAAAATCAGGCCACGCCCCCTCCAAGGAGACCCCGCCTTAATTAGGTGGGGTTGGGTGTGGCCACGCCCCCAATTTAAGCCCCACCCATCAATGCCCTGATGACAACCATAGGCCACGCCCCTAAAGCAAAACCCACGCCCCCAAGCCCAAGGCCACACCCCTAAGTCAAAGGTCATGGCCTTTTCCACAGGCCACACCCATCCCTGAGACCACACCCTTTTCCTCTGTGAAGCCACGCCCCTTCGCTTTAGCCCCATCCCATTGGTCACACAGAGTCCCCATTGAGTTCTGGAGGCCACACCCACGAGGCCCCACCCACAAAACTCCACCCATAAGACCAAAACCACGCCCACGAGGCCATGCCCATTATGTCATCGCCATGAGGCCACACCCAGGATGCCACACCCATGACACCCCACCCATAAGACCAAAGCCACGCCCACAAGGCCACACCCATGGTGACATTCCCATGAGGCCACACCCACAAAGCCACACCCATGACACCCCACCCATAGACCACAAGTCCACAAAGCCCACACCCAACCACGATGCCACGCCCATGAGGCCACACCCACGATGCCACACCCATGAGGCCACACCGATGAGACCCCACCCATTAAGCCACACCCACTCGGCCCCGCCCTCACCGTGCGGCTGCGGGGGCGGGGCCGGCACGCGCTGCGCCTCCAGCAGTTGGTTGTAGCCGTGGTCGGTGACCTTGAGCACGAAGCGCCCGTCCACCACGCAGTTCCGCGACTTGAGCCGCCCGTGCACCACGCCCCGGTGGTGCAGGTACCGCACGCCCTGGCATGGTCAACGTGGTCATGGTCAGCGTGGTCATGGTCAACGTCAATGACATGGTCAGCGTGGCCATGGTCAACATCAATGGTTTGGTCAACATGGCATGGTCAACGTGGCCATGGTCAACATCAATGGCATCATCAACATGGCATGGTTAACAATGGTGTGGTCAATGTCAATGGTGTGGTCAACATGTCCATGATCAACGTCAATGACATGGTCAACATGGCCATGGTCAACATCAATGGCATGGTCAACGTGGCCATGGTCGACATCAATGGTGTGGTCAACACAGCCATGGTCAACATCAATGGCATGGTCAACGTGGCCATGGTCAACATCAATGGTGTGGTCAACGTGGCCATGGTCAGCGTGGTCATGGTCAACATCAATGACACGGTCAACATGGCATGGTCAACATCAATGGTGTGGTCAATGTCAATGGTATGGTCAACATGTCCATGATCAACGTCAATGACATGGCCAACATGCCCATGGTCAACGTCAATGGCATGGTCAACATGGCATGGTCAACATCAATGGCATCATCAACGTGGCCATGGTCAACGTCAATGGCATGGTCAACATGGCCATGGTCAACATCAATGGCATTATCAACATGGTCATGGTCAACATCAATGACATGGTCAACATGGCCATGGTCAACATCAATGACATGGTCAACATGGCCATGGTCAACGTCAATGGCGTGATCAACAATGGCAGGGTCAACATGGTCATGGTCAACATCAATGGTGTGGTCAACATGGTCATGGTCAGCGTGGTCATGGTCAACATCAATGACACGGTCAACATGGCATGGTCAACATCAACGGTTTGGTCAACATGGTCATGGTCAACATGGCATGGTCAGCGTGGCCATGGTCAACGTCAATGGCATGGTCAACATGGCCATGGTCAACCAGGTCATGGTCAACATCAATGGTCATGGTCAACATCAATGGCATGGTCAACGTGGCCATGGTCAACGTGGCCATGGTCAACAAGGTCATGGTCAACATCAATGGTGTGGTCAACGTGGCCATGGTCAACTTCAATGACATCGTCAACCTGGCATGGTCAACGTCAATGGTCATGGTCAACATCAATGGTGTGCTCAACATGGTCATGGTCAACAATGGCATGGTCAAAAAGACCATGGTCAACAATGGCATGATCAACATCAATGGCACGGTCAACAAGGCCATGGTCAACAATGGTGTGGTCAATGTCAATGGTGTGGTCAACATGGCCATGGTCAACAATCAACACCATGGTCTACAACGTTATAGCCCATGACCTCATGACCATGCCCATGGCCACCATCACCTCCATGGCCACCCCTTGGCCACCATCACCTCCATGAGCACCCCTTGGCCATCAGACATGGTCATCATGACAAAGGTCACCGCATGGCCACCCCATGGTAACCACCACCTCCATGACCACTCTGTGGCCATCACCATCACCATGACCACCCCATGGCCACGGCCATCAGACCATCATGACCACCCCATGACCACCACCACCTCCAGGACCACCCTGTGGCCACCGGACCACCGGGACCACCTCCATGACCACCCGTTGGCCAGCAGACATGGTCATCATGACCAAGGCCACCCCATGGCCACCACCACCTCCATGACCACCCTGTGGCCATCACCATCACCATGACCACCCCATGGCCACCATCACCTCCATGAGCACCCGTTGGCCAGCAGACATGGTCATCATGACCAAGGCCACCCCATGGTAACCACCACCTCCATGACCACCCCCATGGCCACCAGACCACCATGGCCACCCCGTGGCCACCGAGGCCTCGCCATTGTCACCTTGATGAGGTCGATGAGCAGCGAGGACTTGAACATCCAGTCGAGCTTCATGTCCTCGTTGCGCAGCAGGTCCTCCAGGCTGCCGCGCGAGCAGTGCTCGGACACGATGGCGAAGATGCCGCAGTCGTGGAAGAAGCCCAGGAACAGGTTCACGTTCTCGTGGCGCAGGTCCCGCAGCTGGGGACACCCGGAGGGGACATTGGGACAGGGAGGGGACACCGGGACCAGGACCAGGAGGGGACACCGGGACGGGACATCAGGACAGGGAGGGGACACCAGGACCAGGACCAGGACCAGGAGGGGACACCGGGATGGGGTGGGGACACCAGGACCAGGACCGGGAGGGGACATCAGGACCAGGAGGGGACACAGGGACAAGGAGGGGACACCGGGACCAGGACCAGGAGGGGACACCAGGACGGACATTGGGACAGGGAGGGGACACCAGGACCAGGACCAGGAGGGGACACCAGGATGGGGTGGGGACATCAGGACCAGGAGGGGACACCGGGACCAGGAGGGGACACCGGGATTGGGAGGGGACACCAGGACCAGGAGGGGACACCAGGACCAAGACCAGGAAGGGACACCAGGACCCGGACCAGGAGGGGACACAGGGCCAGGAGGGGACACCAGGACCAGGACCGGGAGGGGACACCAGGATTGGGAGGGGACACCAGAACCAGGAGGGGACACAGGGACAAGGAGGGGACACCAGGACCAGGAGGGGACACCAGGATGGGGTGGGGACATCAGGACCAGGAGGGGACACCAGGACGAGGAGGGGACACAGGGACAAGGAGGAGACACCAGGACCAGGAGGGGACGCGGGGACAAGGAGGGGACACCAGGATGAGGAGGGGACACCAGGACCAGGACCAGGAGGGGACACCAGGATGGGGAGGGGACACCAGGACCAGGAGGGGACACCAGGA
The DNA here is from genome assembly GCA_024362935.1 of Setophaga petechia. Taxonomy (NCBI): domain Eukaryota; kingdom Metazoa; phylum Chordata; class Aves; order Passeriformes; family Parulidae; genus Setophaga; species Setophaga petechia. The sequence continues at coordinate 22,437 of JANCRA010000536.1, forward strand.
TGGGGTGGAGAGGACCCAATGATGTCCCCAAGATCCAGTGATGGATCACCGTGGTCCAACCTTGACCATGATGTCCCACCAATGTCCCACAACCCCTCAATGTCCCCATGACCCAACGCTGTCCCCAAGACCTCTTGATGTCCCCATGGTCCAACCTTGACCACAATCACCCAACAATGTCCCCCATGACCCCCGAATGTCCCCATGACCAAACCTTGACCACGATGACCCATTGATGTCCCCATGACCCCTGAATGTCCCCAAGCCCCTCTGATGTCCCCAAGCCCCACCAATGTCCCCAAACCCCTCAATGTCCCCATGACCCCTGGATGTCCCCAAGCCCCCTGGATGTCCCCATGACCCCTGGATGTCCCCATGACCTCTCAATGTCCCCAAACCCTTCAATGTCTCCATGACCCCTGAATGTCCCCAAGCCCCTCTGATGTCCCCAAGCCCCCTGGATGTCCCCAAGCCCTCTGGGTGTCCCCGTGACCCCTGGATGTCCCCGTGACCCCTGGGTGTCCCCACCTTGCAGAAGGTCAGCTTGGTGGCCGGTTTCACCTCGGTGTGTTGGTCACCCGGGAACTTCTTCAGCCACACCCAGTCACCCTGAGGGGCGGTTTTGGGGTGAATTTTGGCGATTTTGGGGTCAATGAGGGATTTGGGGTGAATGGGGGTGGTTTTGGGGTAAATCGGGGCAGTTTTGGGGTCAATGAGGGATTTGGGGTGAGTTTGGGTCAGTTTTGGGGTGCCAGGGGTGGGTTTGGGTTTTGGGGTGCCAGGGTTTGGTTTTGGGGTGAATTTGGGGTGAGTTTGGGAGGTTTTGGGGTGACTCAGGTCGGGTTTGGGGTTTGGGGTGAGTTTGGGTCAGTCTTGGGAGGTTTTGGGGTGAGTTTGGGTCAGTTTTGGGGTATCTGGGGTGGGTTTGGGTTTTGGGGTGGCTGGAGAAGGTTTGGGGTCAGTTTTGGGGGTTTTGGGGTGAATTTGGTCAGTTTTGGGGTATCTGGGGTGGGATTGGGGTGACTGGAGGAGGTTTGGGGTCAGTTTTGGGGTGAGTTTGGGTCAGTTTTGGGAGGTTTTGGGGTGAGTTTGGGAGGTTTTGGGGTGACTGGAGGAGATTTGGGGTCAGTTTTGGGAGGTTTTGGGGTGAGTTTGGGGGATTTGGGGTGGCTGGAGAAGGTTTGGGGTCAGTTTAGGGGTGAGTTTGGGTCAGTTTTGGGGGATTTTGGGTGAGTTTGGGTCAGTTTTGGGGTATCTGGGGTGGGATTGGGTTTTGGGGTGGCTGGAGGAGGTTTGGGGTCAGTTTAGGGGTGAGTTTGGGTCAGTTTTGGGGGATTTTAGGTGAGTTTGGGTCCGTTTTGGGGTGGGTTTGGGGGGTTTGGGATCCCAGGGCGTGTCTTGGGGTCTGGGGTGGTTTTTGGGGTGAGTTCGGGGTGTTTTGGCGCTTACCTGCACGGAGGCGACAAGGCCCTGCTGGTTAAAGAGCAGCAGCAGCAGGGGGAGGTTGCTGCTGCCCTTCGCTGCTGCGTTATCCTGCGGGAAACAGCTGTCAATCACTGCCCGGGGGCGGGGCCAGCTGCCAATCACTGCCCGGGGGCGGGGCCAGCTGCCAATCATTGTCATAGGGCGGGGCCAGCTGCCAATCATTGCTATAGGGCGGGGCCAGCTGTCAATCATTGCTATAGAGTGGGGATCAGCTGCCAATCACTGCCCGGGGGCGGGGCCACCTGCCAATCACTGCCCGGGGGCGGGGCCAGCTGCCAATCACTGCTATAGGGCGGGGCCAGCTGTCAATGATTGCTATAGGGCGGGGCCAGCTGCCAATCATTGCTATAGGGTGGGACAAGCTGTCAATCATTGCTATAGGGCGGGGCCAGCTGTCAGTCATTGCTATAGGGTGGGGATCAGCTGTCAATCATCGCCCAGGGACTGAGATCAGCTGTCAATCATCTCCTGGGTGTGATTATCAGCTGTCAATCATCACCCTGCCTGCACTCCTCAGCTGTCAATCATCTCCTGGGTGTGATTATCAGCTGTCAATCATCACACTGCTTACACTCCTCAGCTGTCAATCATCGCCCAGGGGGGCGTGGATCAGCTGTCAATCATCCCCAGGGGCAGAGATGAGCTGTCAATCGCTGCCCGGGGGGCGGAGCCGCTGTCCCCTCGCCTTGTCGCCCCCGTGGGTGGGGAGGGGGGAGGGTCGGGGGAAGGGGGGGAGGGGCAGGAGGAGGCGGAGCCAGGCGCGGGGTGGGCGGGGCCAGGCGGAGGGGGCGGGGCCAGGGGCGGGGTCTCACCTCGGCCACGGCCACGTTGGTGGTGTCGGGGCCGGGGGCGGCGCTGCCGGGGCCGCTCTTGGCGTCCCCTCCCCCGCTCTGGCCGGCCAGGCTGGCCTGGCTGCTGTCCACCTGTGGGAGGGGTCACAGGGGTCACACCGGGGTCACAGGGGTCACACAGGGGTCACTGAGATCACACAGGGGACAGGTCACCCTTGGGGACATCAGCGGTCACCCAGGGGTCATCAGGGATCATCAGCGGTCCCCAATCCCCCCAGTGTCCCCAGTGTCCCCAATGTCCCCAATCCCCCCAATGTCCCCAATGTCCCCACTGTCCCCACTGTCCCCGGTGTCCCCATGGTGTCACCTGTTTGCTGCTCTGGGTGTTGATGAAGGTCAGGTCCTCCATGGTCAGGATGATTTTGTTGGGGCCCTTCATGAGCTGAGCCTGCTGGATGCGGCGCCTGCGGGGACAGGGGGGACATTGGGGACAGTGGGGACATTGGGGGGATTGGGGACATTGGGGGGATTGGGGACATTGGGGACATTGGGGATATTGGGGATATTGGGGACATTGGGGACATTGGGGACATTGGGGGGATTGGGGGGATTGGGGACATTGGGGACATTGGGGACATTGGGGACATTGGGGACATTGGGGACAGTGGGGACATTGGGGACAGTGGGGGGATTGGGGGGATTGGGGACATTGGGGACATTGGGGACACTGGGGACCTTGGGGACATAGGGGGGATTGGGGACAGCAGGAACACTCCAGCGTGGGGACACCAAGCTGCCACCAGGGCCACCAAGGTCACCAGGGCAGGGACACAGAGTCAACCAAGGGGACACCAAAGCCACCAAGGCCACCAGGGCCACCCACCGGATGTGGCAGGCCAGGGCGGCGCCGGCTGCACCGAGGGCGGCGATGAGGAGGAAGAGGAAGAAAACGAAACCGGCGTCCATCCCTGGGAGAGAGCGGAGTGACCACTGAGTGACCACTGAGTGACCACTGAGTGACCACAGAGTGACCAATGAGTGACCACAGAGTGACCACTGAGTGAGCAATGAGTGACCACTGAGTGACCACAGGAGTGACCATAGGGGTGACCAGGCACCACAGTTGACCCAGAACCGTGGTGGCACCAGGACCATGAGGGGACCATGGCAGGTCCACCACCATGGTCCCACCACAGCAGACCCACAACCATGGTGCCACCACGACCCCAACTGACCCAGAACCTCAGTACCACCACCACAGCAGAACCCAAAACCACCTCCACCATCTCCACCACCATCTCCACCAAGGCCATTCCAGCTCCATGGTGCCACCACAGCAGACCAAGAACCATAGTACCACCATGACCCCAACTGACCTACAACCCCAGTGCCACCACAGCAGACCCCATAACCATCTGCACCATCTCCACCGCAGCTATTCCAGCACCATGGTGCCACCATGACCATGGATGGGACCATGGTCCCACCACAGCAGACCCACAACCATGGTGGCCCCACAACCCCAACTCACCCAGAACCTCAGTACCACCACCGCAGACCCCATAACCACCTCCACCATCTCCACCACCACCATGGTGCCACCACAGCAGACCCACAACCATGGTTCCACCATGACCCCAACTGACCCACAACCCCAGTACCACCACAGCAGACCCCATAACCACCTCCACCATCTCCACCACCACCATGGTGCCACCACAGCAGACCCACAACCATGGTGGCCCCACAACCCCAACTCACCCAGAACCCCAGTGCCACCACAGCAGACCCCAAAACCACCTCCACCATCTCCACCACCACCATGGTTCCACCACAGCAGACCAAGAACCATAGTACCACCATGACCCCAACTGACCCACAACCCCAGTGCCACCACAGCAGACCCCAAAACCACCTCCACCATCTCCACCAAGGCCATTCCAGCTCCATGGTGCCACCATGACCATGGATGGGACCATGGTCCCACCACAGCAGACCCACAACCATGGTGGCCCCACAACCCCAACTGACCCAGAACCTCAGTACCACCACCACAGACCCCATAACCACCTCCACCATCTCCACCACCACCATGGTGCCACCACAGCAGACCCATAACCATGGTGCCACCACAGCAGACCCCAAAACCACCTCCACCATCTCCACCACCACCATGGTGCCACCACAACAGACCCCAAAACCACCTCCACCATCTCCACAACCACGGTGCCACCACAGCAGACCCACAACCATGGTGGCCCCACAACCCCAACTCACCCAGAACCTCAGTACCACCACAGCAGACCCCATAACCACCTCCACCATCTCCACCACCACCATGGTGCCACCACAGCAGACCCATAACCATGGTGCCACCACAGCAGACCCACAACCATGGTGCCACCACAACCCCAACTGACCCAGAACCTCAGTACCACCACCACAGACCCCATAACCACCTCCACCATCTCCACCACCACCACCACGGTGCCACCACAGCAGACCCCATCTCCACCACTCACCACCGTTGCAGATGGCGCTGGAGTCGAACCAGCAGCCGGCGTCGGTGGCCGGGCTGGAGCTGTGTGGCCAGTGGGGGCTGTGGCTGCGGTAGCTGAGGCCGCGCGTGCCCGGCTCCAGCCCGTAGACCGCCCACAGGTGGTGGCCCTTGCCGTCCGTGTCCAGCACCACGTAGGGCACCGAGACGGCGCCGTCCTGGTCCACGGTGAAGTTCTGGCAGAAGCCCTGGAGCTGGAAGTCGCGGGCGTGGTCGGCCACGCTGGTGCCCATGACCCAGCGGCCGCTGCGGCGCGCGGCCTCCACCGCCGTGGCCAGGAAGTAGATGGAGTTGTAGATGGTGGAGAAGAGAGGGTGGACCTGGTGGGAGGTGGAAAGGTGGGACAGTGTGGGAGTGGGGTGGGTTGTGGTTAATGGAGGTGGTCGTGGTCATGTGCTGTTGGTCATGGTCAGCTAAGATGGTCAAAGCCTCTGGAGATGCCCCCAAAACCTCTTGAGATGTTCTCGAACCCCCTGGAGATGCATTCAAATCCTCTTAAGACACTCTGAAACCTCTGAGATGTCCTCAAACCCTTCGAGATGCCCTCAAACACCCTTGAGACATCTCAAAACCTCTCAAGATGCCCTCAAACCTCCCAAGATGCCCTCAAACCCCCTGGAGATGCCCTCAAACTCCCTCAAGACAGCTCTAAACCTCTTGAGATGCTCTCAAACCCCCTCAACTCAACCTCAAACCCCCTGGAGACGCCCCCAAACCCCTGGAGATGCCCTCAAACCCCTCAAGATGCCCTCAAACTCCCTTGAGACACCCCTAAACCTCTCCAGATACCCTCACAACGTCTCTAGGTGCCCTCAAACCCCCTGGAGATGATCCCCAAACACCCTGGAGATGCCCTCAAACTCCCTCAAGACAGCCCTAAACCTCTTGAGATGCCCTCAAACCCCCTGCAGATGCCCTCAAACCCCTCAAGATACCCTCAACCTTCTCAAGATGCCTTCAAAACCTCTTGAGATGCCCTCAAACCCCTCGAGATACCTTCAAACCCCCTGGAGATGCCCTCAAACCCCTCAAGATACCCTCAACCTTCTCAAGATGCCTTCAAAACCTCTCGAGATGCCCTCAAACCCCCTGGAGATGCCCTCAAACCCCCTCAAGATGCCCTCAAAACCTCCCGAGATGCCCTCAAACCCCCAGGAGATGCCCTCAAGCCCCACCTGAGCGGGGTCGAGGTCGGCGGGGACCTCGTAGGCCTTCTTGGCCTCGTCCAGGGCCTCGTGGAAGGAGGTGTCGGGCGAGTCGATGGTGACGGTGAGCACGGCGTCGTAGGCCCAGACCCCTCCAAACACCTCCCAAACCCCTGGAGATACCCTCAAAGCCCTGGAGATGCTCTCAAACCCCCTCAAGATACCCTCAACCTTCTCAAGATGCCTTCAAAACCTCTCGAGATGCCCTCAAACCCTCTTGAGATGCCCTCAAAACCTCCCGAGATGCCCTCAAACTCCCTGGAGATGTCCTCAAACTCCCTCAAGACAGCTCTAAACCTCTCGAGATGCCTTCGAACCCCCTCAAGATGCCTTCAAACCTCCCAAGATGCCCTCAAAACCTCTCGAGATGCCTTCAAACCCCCTGGAGATGCCCTCAAACTCCCTCGAGACAGCCCTAAACCTCTCGAGATGCCTTCAAACCTCCCAAAATGCCCTCAAACCCCCTGGAGATGCCCTCAAAACCTCTCGAGATGTCCTCAAACCCTCTCAACACAACCTCAAACCCCCTGGAGATGCCCTCAAGCCCCACCTGAGCGGGGTCGAGGTCGGCGGGGACCTCGTAGGCCTTCTTGGCCTCGTCCAGGGCCTCGTGGAAGGAGGCGTCGGGCGAGTCGATGGTGACGGTGAGCACGGCGTCGTAGGCCCAGACCCCTCCAAACACCTCCCAAACCCCTGGAGATACCCTCAAAGCCTTGGAGATGCTCTCAAACCCCCTCAAGATACCCTCAACCCTCTCGAGATACCCTCAAACCTCTCGAGATGCCTTCAAACCTCCCAAGATGCCCTCAAAACCTCTCGAGATGCCTTCAAACGCCCTGGAGATGCCCTCAAACTCCCTCGAGACAGCTCTAAACCTCTCGAGATGCCTTCAAACCTCCCAAGATGCCCTCAAACCCCCTGGAGATGCCCTCAAAACCTCCCGAGATGCCCTCAAACTCCCTGGAGACACCCTCAAAACCTCCCGAGATGCTCTCAAACTCCCTGGAGACACCCTCAAAACCTCCCGAGATGCCCTCAAACCCCCTGGAGATGCCCTCAAACCCCCTGGAGATGCCCTCAAACCCCCTCAAGATGCCCTCAAAACCTCCCGAGATGTCCTCAAACCCTCTCAACACAACCTCAAACCCCCTGGAGATGCCCTCAAGCCCCACCTGAGCGGGGTCGAGGTCGGCGGGGACCTCGTAGGCCTTCTTGGCCTCGTCCAGGGCCTGGTGGAAGGAGGCGTCGGGCGAGTCGATGGTGACGGTGAGCACGGCGTCGTAGGCCAGGCGCAGCTTGGTGTTGTCGGCCAGCACGGGGTAGGGCACGCGGCGGTAGGGCAGCGCGAAGGTCAGCGCGTCGTACGGGATGAAGACGAAGGTGCCGTCGGTCATGCCCAGGTCCTCGGCCTTCTCCAGGAGGACCTTCTGCTCGCGGCCGCCCAGGAGCACCGAGTGCATGCACATGAGGACAACTGCGGTGGGGAGGAGGACATACATGGGGTGGTGGCACCACGCGTGGGGTTTGTGTGTTCGTGTGGGTGCAGGTGGACTTCTTCTGTCTGGCTGTCTGTCCGTGCCGTGGCCACCAC
>JANCRA010000537.1:0-30037 GCA_024362935.1 Setophaga petechia
GATGGGAAACACCAGTGTCTTGGCTGGGTGAAGGGAAAGAAAGGAGTATTTTAGGTATAGGATAAATGTGTGATCATTCTGCTTCTGTCACTAATAAAAACCTGGTTGGTGTCAAAGACTGCTGCTATATTTGTGTTTAACTACTGTCAAAAATGTCTTATAATCTGTAATAACTCTTCTTGTCCTGAAAACTTGAAGGAAAAAGTGCTTGATTCATCACTGTTTTTAATTATTTTGATCATAAAATTATTTACATGCTATCCAATGCAAATATACAACAAGAATAAATAACTATCTGAGAGATTTGCTACAGAGATGGTCACTGCTAAAGCTTCAATTTGGAATTCAGTTTTTCTTTCCTCACTCCTGTGCTCAGACATTTTGAAATAGCCAAACCTCAAACTTAAGTGTACTAATTTCATCAGTCTTCTAGACATGTAAGAAAAACTGTACAGAGATTTCTTTCCCTGGGTCCTGGGTTTTATAAAGCTTTTACCCCTCATTTTATCTTACTAAAAATAAATGTTTGCAAAAAGGCCAATACAAAACACATCTCTACTTAAAACACATAATCCCTTACCTTTGATTGCTCTGGAAACCCAATCAGAATAACAATAAGGTGGTCAGCAATTTGTGAACCTGCATCCAGTGGAATAGGCATGCAAGATGATGGAGAATTTGGACAGACAACATTGTGTGTCAGAGACCCCAGAAGTAGCCAGGACAGCAAACGAATGTGTGAGACACATTCTATGAACTCTTTGGGCCTGTCAAGAAAGAGCAGATTTTACAATGATACTAAGTTTTCTGGCTTTCCCCAAAATATGGAGTCTCCTTATGCACATTTGGCAGATGCAGTCTCAGTGTGCTGGAGACACAGATCATTGGGAAGATTCCAACCACACAGATCTTGGTGGCCTTGACATACCATATTCAAGCCCAATAGAACCTATTTGGTGGGTCTAAAAAACAGTCTCTACAAAAGGTTAAAGCATTCACAGATTCATTGCTCCCACACAGAATGAGTTTTTTACACAGATATCATCAGATGGGAAGGATTGCCCAAGTTGGAAATGCTCCTCTCAGCTCCCCTGGACACCATGCAACTGCCTTACCTTCACTGCGTTCCACCTCTCCTTTGGTAAAGTGGAGTTAATTTCTGTGTTCTTGGGCATCTCCTTGCACATCTGGATTGTGTTTTTGAGGGCAGGGACTATACTTTTTTGTGACACTTAAGTATTTATCCACTGTCTAGTACAGTGTCTAATTGCAAAGCAGTGTGCCTAGATAATATAAAAAGGAAGAGCCCTTTATGCCTGGTGACATCTTGTCTGTCTCTTTGCTGCTTGTCTGTCCCTTTCCTGACTAAATACTCATTTGAATTCATAGGCACAGGAAGAAAATAATTGTTTTTCCATCAATAAATCCCTATTTACTAGGCCACTCTCCCTGCTGGTTTTAGTTTCTAATTTGCTGTCATTGTCAAAGACTCATATTACCCAAGAGGCATTCCATTAATTTTTGGTTTTTAATAAAATCTGATACAATGCTCTTCCTCAAGTCGCTATACAATCTTAAAGTAACTCATTACTTTCAATTCAAAACATGTGTTCCATTTTTTTTTAACATGTAAGAAACTAAAATGCAAGGATTTAAGCACTCCTAAAGCAGATATTCTCCACATATTCAGATGCAGATGTATCTAAAAGGACTGGAGCCTAAACAGCTTAGTCCCCAGAATCCTGGACAGTTAGTCTGGGACAAAGCTGGGACACGAACACAGGTTTGTTTAAACGTAGTCCAGTTGACTACACTCAAAACCAGTCACTTGTTGTCACTATAACACAGGGGACAGTACTCCCCTTTTTTCAGAAAATAAAACACTGTACATCAGGATTTCTCTCAGTGAAAAGGGACAGAAAACATGTTTTGAGCAGGATTTGTCTCATTTAACTTTAGCCAGGTGAACTTAGCAGCTTATCATACATCAGTAGGCCTACACTTTAGTTCTCACTCATTTGTACTCCATAATTTCAATGGCCATTTCTTGTTGTACTGTCTATAATTCAGAGAATATTTTCTGTAATTCTAGGACTGATCAAGTGCCTGTGTGCTTTTCACTGTCTGCACCTAGACCAAGAATCAAGTTAATTTCCAGTGTTACTCCAGTCAAGCCCCTGGAGTTACCTCCACTGACAAGGTAGACAGGAGACCTGCTCATCCACTGATGATCGACAAGTCTCAAATTTATTGATTAATAGGCACACTTTTATAATCACAGTAATAAGGTTCATACATATTGCAAAAATAGAGCTCACTATTGGTCAGCTATAAAAAGTCAGTCCCACCTTTCTCAGGATGTTTGTGGCTTCTTTTTTTACCTCCTGTTATCACATATTTTCTTGAACAGCTTCTTGCTCAAAGGAACTGTGTCCTTGAATTAGGCAGCTGTTGCTTTCTCAGATGTATTTTCTCACGTCTCTTTTCCCATCAACTATGTCTCAATAAAAAACTGTCCACACTCCACTATCCCTTTGGCATGTACTTTAAATATTACATTGACAAACTCTTCAGTTAAGGATCAGGGAGCTGCTGAGCAGCTGTTTCAACTGCCACCATTTCCTGGTGTGGGTCTTATCTATGAAATCTGGCTATAGAAACATAATTCTGTGAAGATTTCCAACTCATTTTAGTATTCCATTTTGTGTAAAAGTGTTCTCACCCTTGTTGCATTGCTGAAGGAGGATGGTAAAGCCAAGGCAAATACCGGATCACAGCTTTATTGTCCCTGTGGTTCCCCCGGGTGATTTCCATAGCAGCAATCTGAGCTAAACCAACTTTCAGATGTCCACCAAACGTGTCCTCATGCAGTGGCTGAGAACAAGTCTTCATGTGACTCTGCAAGGCAAAGATCTGATTTCCTACCCAAAACCAGTATTTTGCTTGAACTAAAATCTTCCAAAACCCAGCATGTTCTATTTCACTCCCCTTCAATTCCTTTCCAGGATCTCTGTGTCTACAAAATAAAGCTCAGAAATAGATTTTTTAAAATTCACCAATCCCTATATTAGTAACATCAGTATGATGCAGATCTTTCCACAGAGGGTCAAAATTCCAAGAGGCCATAATATAAAGACATAATATAAATTGGGCAGAATGTATAGGCAGCTTTTGTATCAGCAAACTCAACAGCTGATAAATACAAACTGATGCTTGCATATCCAGAGAGGTTGGGTAAAACTAAATAATCTAACCATTTAACAAGATAGCATCTGGGCAGGAAATGCCTTCCATGTGCAATATCCTATTTATATGTTCAGAAAGAAGCTCTCAGTTGTTCTCCAGCAATATGCCTATATTGCACTAGTCAGCTATATTGCACTATTCAGTTACAAATGCCTTTAAGCTCTGGCAATAAAATGGCCAAACCTCTCACCAAGAAACACTCAAATATTTATGCTTGTAAAGATAATTTATTCTGCTTTGCGAGCTTTAAGGGATGTTTCCTTGCTGCTTCTTGAGATACTTCTGAATTTCTATTCAGCTAACTTTGCATTACCTTCTGGTACTAGACTATAACAGAACACATGCTGACTGCAGTTGCTTGCTTAAAAGGAGAGCCATATGCTTTGCACAAGAAAATCAGGTCATCAGTTATCCAATTATTATAACAGGATAAAAATCAGTGAACCAATAATATTTTTGTAGCAGATAAGTATCCGACCACAGAAACTTACACCCTCAAATTGCACTTACTTAAAGTCTCTTTGAAGAGAAAAAACCCCTATGTACCAGCATAAATATTTAATGACTTTTTTATACAGACAGGTAAAAAGGATAAACATTTATGCAGGCAGATACATTCAAAATCTTCAAAAATGGTGGAATTTTCTAAATAAAATCCTGCCAAGCTTTACCAATTAAGATGTTATGTCAAAAGGAAAAAGAAACCATAATAAACTGAACAGAAACAGTACACTGAAATGAGATTATCTTGAGAATTAACATTTATACCTTTTTTATAGTGCAGTAGTTCCTAATATACAGGAATGAAAATAATTAGCCTCTTTCTAAGAAATTATTCTTGGATACTCAAAAGAAGACATTGGATATAAATAAACAACTCTAACCAGGTCTGTTCTCTGAATTCCTATAGAGAGTAGAAATTTCCAAATTTGAAAACCAACATTTTAAAACCACCTTCTGCTGTTGGGATTGTGACTGGTCCTATAAATCATATACGATTCCTTGTTAACTATAACCCCATACGCTGCTGATAATACACACTTGTCATAAGAATTTGTACCACCAGATGATCATAGGACTTATTTTCTAGGGAGTAACACTTCTGTTAATAAAACCCAAGTAATGTAAGTAAATATATTAAATAAGCTTGCAAGAATTTGAATCTAGATGCTGTGAATTTGTTTGAAGTTCTGACTATTTGTAAACTTAGAAATGCTTACAAATATTTTCTCAGACATGTTGAAACCACAAAGTATTTTCTATCTGTTTAAATAAAATCTGCCTTTTAATTTTATAAGACAGAAATGCTTATTCTTTGCAATATATAAAATTGTGGTCATATTTGACTCTCCTATTATGCTAATTTGTCCTCAGATTCCTGTATTACATGGCTAAATCAAAACAAATGACTTAGTTTTAAATGGCCAAATGACTGATTTGGGAAGCTTCTTCCATTTCAAAACATGAAAGGGAAAAAACAGGTAAAATTTTTAGTTCATGGTGTACCTATATCCATATATAAAATTTTTTAAAATAAATAGTCCCACTGAAGATAAGAAGTAATCACCAGACTTCACCACTCTAAGAACAATTCTAAAAATCAGACTACAGCTCAAGGGAGGTGAGCAGAAGGAGAAAGTCCAAATGACAGAAAGTTTTCTACAGAAACATTTACACAGGAGAGAGGATACCTGAAAGTATTTATAAACAAATTTTCCCCATTCCTGGTTTCAGGTAAGCTGATTTTTTTTCCTGTGGAACTAGCAAACCAGATGTATCTCTTGCCTCATCTATGATTCATTTGCTACCTATTCTGAAAGCAGTTCTGAACTTTAACAGAAATGTGTGAATAACTTAAGAGGATAGAGTGGGAAGGCAATCCAGTTCAACTTCAAATGATTAATTACTTTGTGCTTTGAAGTAAATTTCTACTCTAGCATAACAGGCTGCTTCCCTTAGACTATTTTTTTTTTAATTCAAAGGAATTCATGGCCAACAGGGTAAGAATTTAGGAAAAGGAATATTTTGTCCAGTAAAATACAGTTATAGAGACTTTCAAGACACAAGTTTCAGTTTAGCTGGGATTCTTCTTCCTTTTTCCTCCTTTGTGGTAATTATTATTAACATGCAATATGGTTTCCCCTCTGGGGCACAAGGTGGGACAGTGAACAAGTGAGTGTGTGAGAAACTAGTAGGGTAAAAATTCTCATCTCCTTGCTTTATAAATGAACTTCAGAGCAGCAATTTTACTTAGGCTACTTATTTTTCAAAACATCTTAGAGAATTTCCATTCTGCAGGAAATTTAATAGGGACATGAAGTCCCTCCATGAAACAGGAATTTTAGATTTTGAATAGCTAATGATAACTAGCATCTTTTTATGAAATGCATTTCTAAATAAACTATTTTATGTTAACAGAAGTACTTTCCTATCACTCCTCTTAAAAATTTGTCATCCAACTAATACAAAGAAACCAAAATGCAGTTTGGACTACAGCCATAAGAGCTATTTGGTTTTTCAAAAGAATATAACCTGACAATGAGAAAAAGAGCATCCATTAGGAAAAGGACAGCCCATTTTTTTAGGTAATTTTAATTACCTCTGAACTTCCAATAAATTTAAGAGTCTGTTTGTATCTATAAGAGACACAGGATTCCTCCACAGGAGTGTTCTTTAGTTGTAGAGGCAGGGAGTTTTATTCTTCCCTGGGTTATATTAAACACAACTACTTCCCACAGTGACTTTGGTATGACATTTGCTCATCATCAACATTTCAGAAAAATCATGCCTGCATTTTTATTATGTGCTCATGATATTAGAATCAGCCTCCATTTCAACATCACATAAGTTACTTTTCACTGATGCCACAGAAGTCTCTAATCTGTAACAGCGCTAATATTTTTTTACAAGAGAAAGAAAAAAAACCTGTCAGTCACCCTCAAATACTTCCTACTGTGTCTCCCAGGCAGGTTCCTTACAGAAAACATATTTTTGTCAAAAAAACTCATACACTTTAGATCAATATATGCCAGAACCAACCTTCAATTTGGTTAAGGTATGCATATCTGCAATGAAATCCAGCACTTCCCCAACATACTGCCTCATGCATTCCATTGCTGCTGTTCCACACTAAAACATAAAAGAAATAAGTTTATGTACTGGGTTTTGCTTCACAAGAATACTGTCTCTAATTCTTTATTTTCCTTTTTGGTTAAAATCATTAGGAATAGGTACTCTTTGATGTTCTTCTTCTCACTGTATTATCTCCTCTTATCTGATTATAGTATGAGAAGATAGCCCAGCTGCTATAATTTCTTCATGCATCATAAAATACTCTTATCTATGACAGCAATAACAGATCAACTGATGAAACTTTCAAGAATATTCTGGTCATGTCATCCTGAAATTTACAGTTGTCCAGAATCAAAGTCTTAAAAACTCATGAGAATTGAACAGCTCGGTTTTTCAAGCAGCTGAGCATTTCTGCAATTGGAACCAATCAGTTACAATCAAAGAAAACAAAATTCAGTCAGAGGCACAGATGTCCTTATTTCACATTAATCACAATGGAAAAACAGTTTAAATAACTTCAGGTTTTTTATGTGTAAACATCACTAAAATGAACACCACTGAAATGTGTTATGTTTTTTCCTTTACGCAAAAACTAATGAATATTTCCTGTATATTCCTGAAGAAAAAGCATTCAAAATCCAGCATCTTAATGGCACTTAGGCTATGCAGTGTTCCAGTAAGATCATAAAGCTTACTGAGAAGCCACCTGTGCCAGAGCAAAAACAACCTCAAAGGGAAAACAAAGGGCTCAATGTGGTGCTTGCTGCATTTGTGCATTACAGATTTTCACAATCTTTTTCCTAGAACAGTGAGAAATGTGAATCTGGCCCTCAGCAAGCACAAGATGAGCCTGAGGTGCATAAAGCAGTCAACAGAACAAAGCTGTCAGATTAAATAAGGGCTTTGAATAGATCAGAGAGCCCTGCAGGGAAGCTTTCCAAAGGTGATGCTACCCACCCACTAGGTATCACACAAACCTCTGTTTATATGTTAATAGTCTGAGGTGAAGAAAATGCTACCTGAATTCAACAGGAACTATGGATGCCTCATTCTTAGGGGTCAAGTAAAAGAAATGCTTAATTTTTGAGGCTATATGATCACATTATTAAACTAGATCTCTTTTTGCAGTCACCAAAATCTACTTTATCCCAAGTCATAGGCTCAGGGAAGAGCACTGCAGTAAAGTTTACAGAAGAAAACTACTGCTCTTTGACCTCTTTTTGATTACCTGCACTTCGAAGCATAGAAGCTGATTATCCTATCTGAGCATACAAATAAACTAGATTTAGTTTTAGCCACAGAATTATTAAGCCACAGTTGAGTTTTAGTGGCTGAAATCTGAAAAACTGCTAGAATTCTGTATTTAAAACAACTGATCTGGGCACTTCTCATTTTTGTATGTTCCCTTACTATGCCACCTCCTGGCTTTTCAAATGTTGTTCCTGTCAGTTGCCATGACAGAATAAAAGCCAGTGAAATATGGTCATTGGGAACCCTGTCAGTATATCCTCCATCCAGTTTATGTGCACTAAGGATTCAACCTGGGTTCTAGAATATTGAATAACAGAATTATGAAAGAGACTACACTCCAATCTCTGAAAATAAATGCTCAGTTGCACAAGACTTCTCTCCAACAACTTATTCTGTTTCATGCAAGCAGTAGGCAGCCTAATTTTCTATGTTTTCTTCTGAAATGATCATGTTCCTATCACACCTTGTAAGACCAGTATTAGTCTATTCAAAGCAAGTATAAATTAAAATATTCTGTTGGGAGGAAGGGTATTATTAAAGATTGGCATTTTAAAAATGACACACTTCAGAAGATACATGGGAAAGATGCTATTAAGTCATCTCTAAAGCTGACACACACACAGGGAAACAAGTTTTCCTCACTCAGCTTGTAAAGCAAACCTTGGCTAACTCTTTTCCATCTGCTTGGGTACTCAGTCACATGTGTAATGGAACAAGTCAAGACCTCTCATTTTGCTACTTCCTCCCATGTTCACCAGGTGCACATTCAGTGCCCAAGCAAAGAGTACTTGTAATTTAGCTACACTCATCAGCAGGGTATAGATGAATGACTTACACATTACTAGAAAAATACCATTAACTCCCTTCTTTAATCAGGTAATCTTTTATGAGAACGGAGGCAACAGCTTGGAGCTTTCCATCCATTTTTTGATGCGTTCAGCTGGTCTGCTCCCCACTGAGAATTGCAGATCTTTGATTTGTCTTTTTGAGCACAGGCTCCACTAAAGTCAGTTACATGACTAAAGGTTATCAGTGAAAGCAAGGGGAGCAACATCAAATTCAGAACTTTTCCACTGTTAATAAAAAGAAGGAAGCATCTCAACCTTGCCTGTAATCCATCTTGCCAATCACAGGAGAAATGAAAAGGAAAGAGCATTAAAATGAAGGAAAGCAATCTGAATAAGATGAATTTTTTTTAAAAAATCAGAACAACAGAACTAAGAAATGGACTTTGGTTCAGTACTTACTCCAGGCATTGAGGCAATCATCTGTTTATGTAGGATTGTTGACTCAGCTAGTTTTGTTCCAGCATCTGCACAAACAAACTAAGAAGAAATTAAAGATAAGTTATTTTAAATTATTTTTTGAGGAACCTGAAGACACTAATAATTTATTCATTACTTCATTAAAATCAGTTCAGATCTCTTCTTGCTTTTATTCATAGTAATTTGCCTTTAGAGATCTCTTTCTTTATAAACAACCTACTTAACTCACCATTATAAATGAGATAATTTTCTTGAAAAAAAATCTGACTTTAATGTGCTTAATTAACACATATGCTGTGCAGAAGCAATTCGAAGAATATTATGTAACAAATCAGACTTCATGAAAAAAATATGTATTTGCTATTTCTTCCATTTATCAAACGTTCCTCTCATTACAGAGCGAACCATGACAGAGAAGGATAAGGCAAGGTGCCATATTCTTCACTGTGATATTATAACATGTCACTGAAGTTCTACAATCATGAATTATATGAAGAGTTTTGAAGTTCACAACATACTAGTATGGTGTGATATAACTTCTGCACCATACAACATAAACAAGCTGTTTCTGAGACATGGTCAGTGTCATGCTACTACAGCACAATATCTCTCATTGCTTTTCTGATGGTTTTGTTTTAACTTTTGTTCTTGTTTCTTTTTGTTTCCAAATCCCCCGATCTAAAATCTCCAACGTCCACATCATTCATACATTAAACTTGCTAATGCTGTTATTTAATCTTAAAACTTCAATAATGCATTGGACACTCTGCAAATTATTTGCTTGTTCCTAACATTATATCTGCACTTGAACAATTTTTTCCATAGTGATGCAATGTAACTTTCTAAGAAAGAGCAGACAGAAAATAACTGTCAACTAAGGTCTAAGCCTTAATCTTCCTTCTGATTAAAAAATTAATTGATAACATACTACTTTCACAAACTGAGACAGATATTGACTACCCTATTTTGGTTGTCTAATGCTTATATGTTAGCAGAACTCTCAATGACTGACTACTCTTCATGAAAGTATTTCAAAATATCCTTTACAGCCCTAGAATTTACTCTTACATTTCCACAAGATTTACAACAAAACAGATCAGGTACACTGAATCTTAGAGACTGACTGAACAAGCAAATTCTAAAGAGACACCAGTACAATTTGAAGTCAATGGAAATCCTGAAGATGTGTGCTGATGAAATGTGAGCAGGAGAAAAGTACTGGGAAATGAAATGCTGTGTGAAGAAGCAGTTCCTATGGAAACCCATGGAACAGCAGCATGTACATGATGGTTTTCATTTGCTAGGACAAATCAAGGAGACAGTCTTAATGTACCCTTTATCATCTACGATACCTATGCAAAGATTGGAGTGATCTGGTTAAAAATTCTCATTCTTTGTAAAGTGGGACAAAGTTAACTCTCATCTTAGCCTTAATGTCACCAGTGACACTGATGGCACTACGTAATCTGGATAAACGTGGGTGTCAAATGTACCTTTCTAGGAACTCCTTTGTTAGTCAGCCCACGACTGATCTATCATTAAATTAAAGTGCTCATAGCTCCTTTGTTATCTGGAACAGTTTGACAGAATCTCTGCATTCTGTGTGCACTGTCTGTATAGAATCTTGCATACAGGCTAACATGTCCATGGAGACATGACTGCTGGAAATAAAAACCATTTCCGTTTGGTGCTGTGTTAACTCTGCTATGTCTTTATTCATTCAAAAGCATACAATTTGAATTAATATCCTGGTGGCTTTGTGTGGTAAAGAGGTGAACCAATCCCTTAATTCTATTAATGGCACCAGAGGATATTTAAAAAATAAGAGACATATGTACTTTTACTGGTAGATTTCTTAAATTACAGTGGTGCTTAAGATGGGCTTAGTGGTTACTATGGTGTTGCAATTCCAGAGGCTGTTGAGTGATTCAGACCACATACTACTGAGAGCTGCCAATTTACAGTCAATGGGAGAAGCAGTCATCATGCCTCCAGTAGGCATCTATGGCAGATGGTCTGAATACAACCCCTATTCTTCACCACTGACTGCATAAAAACAGAAGCTGGCTGCTTTGGATGGCAGGAAATATGAATCACTTCATCAGCCTCTGAAAGAGAGACATCATAAAAGACATTTATATCCACATTAGATGCTGTTGTGTAAGGTATGAATACACCCCAAAGTGAATACAGCATATGGGAACAGTGCTAGGAGGAAAACCCAGGCAAATACCATTTAATCTTTATGAGATAAGGTGATATAAGAGAGTTTTGCTTACTGGGTCTCAGGCAATTGACTCAATGTGAAGCACAAATGTAAATCAGTTAAACCTCACAGCCAAAATTGACATGGCCTGTTGGCATTCTCAAATGACAAACTCAGGAAGGACCAAACTAGGGGATTTTCATGCTTTGGGGTAGCCACAAGACTGAATTATAGAAGTAATGCACAATAATTTCTTTATTCTGTAACACAGGAAAAATTAGTTCAAGTCAACAAAAACCAATGTACATGGTATAAAGGTGCATCACTGAAGCTGTAAGACAGAAAGAGGTTGGTGGCTGTTATTGGATGGTATTTACTGGGACTGAGAAAAGTAAATTTGAGTTTAATAATAATTAACAAAAAAAAGGACAAACATGTACTTTTTAACTTAAATGGATTTTAAAAAACAACCCTTAAGCATCAAAAGAAAAAACACTCATGTTATTCTTCCCTTTCCAACTTCTTCCCCTAACAGTGATGGCATAATAATTGTTTTCAGAGTTATCCTAACTGCCATATTATTTCATTTGTCAGTGTTATTTCTCTGTCAACTGGAAATAATTTACTTACGATGAGTAATGTACCAGTATTCAAAAGAAAATGAGTCCATAGTAAGCTACATGAAGCTTGGATCCATAATGGGAAGGGAAGGAGTGAATGGAGCTGTGATGCTGGGAGCATTATGGGGTATCTATGTAATAAACACCTCACCTGGACCTTATGAAGTGCTGTTACACTGGTCCCCTCTAATTTTAAGTTTCCAAATTTAAGTTCCTAACATATCATTGTTATCTCACTGTAACAATGAGCCCAGTGCTTGTGATTACATTTTATGGACTTCAGCAAATCGTTTTGGTGACAGGCTTGTGATGCCAAACTGTGCCACACTTGCCTTCTTGGAGGCAGAAGTTTTCATAAACCTGTATCTTATTTCCTCATATTTTCCAAAGGTAGCTTGACTCCACAGAATGAAAGTAGTAGAAATATTGTCAATGTACTTGTTGCAAGAAAACTACAGGTCAAAAGAAAACGGCCTTCAGGTGGTGGAGACAAGCTTACTGCCAGAAACTGAGTTGTGACCCATGATCCACTAATAGCCCTTCCCACACAAGCTGGTGACAGAGTTTGAGGCTAGAATATAAAGAAAAGGCAGCACCAGGGGCAGCTGCCCCAACAGGACATGATATAAAACTCAATGGACTCAACCCTTCTGGGTCCCTTCCAACTCAAGCTATATTCTGTGATCTTAAACACATCAGCAGTGATGCACAGGTCATTATCATTATGAGCAATTTGGATTCCAAATTTAGTTTCTTAAATTTTAATGTAGGAGCCTAAATGCATGCACCAATGCATACAAATGCAACTAGATTTGGATTTAAAAAGTTCTTACTTCCCCAGACATTGCTGGTACTTTCTGTAACCATGTTGGACTCAGTTCTTCAGCTTCTGCCCCACTCCCAAACCTGGGCCGAGCCAGGATCAGTATGGGAATTACATCAGAATTTCCTGTACCTGCACCAACAGCAGCAAATTCATGTCTGGTAAGGGTGACTTCAACTTGAGTGCTTGCAGCAATTCCAATATAACACAGCGCGTCAAGTAGAACTTGTCCCTTTCCTGCAACAAAAAGCCACAGAATTATGAATGCCCTGAAATTCACTGACAGCCACTAGTAAACCATAAAGATACTTTTAATCTAAGTTTGAGAATAACAAAATTACAAAAATGTACTGGTTTCTGCCACCTAAAAAAAGAAGCCAGCATCACTCATAATTTATATAATTCTACGGACTTAATGAACAGACATCAATGAAGATGATTTTTCTTTGCTGTTTTGTCAGACATTATATGCAAGATTTAGTATTTCATACATGAAATACAGATAGATTTTATAAAATAGTTATAAAATCCAGGCATGCAAACACAGCTTTCATTAAGTAGTCCCATGAAAAGAAAAAAGGAAAGCAGTAAGAAATTACACAGAAGCACAAAACTGGCATAGTATTTAGCATTGTTCTTTCACTGAAGCTGCCAAAACCTGTCTATATTTCACCATACTGCCTTTCTGTTGTTATTCCCCTTTTAAAAAGAGTGCCTCCACTACAGCTGCTTGGACCATCTATTTCTACTCATTAGACTGGCAGTACTTTTCCACTTCCACAATAAAAACAGTCTTGGCTACAGCTGCTACAACAGAAACACTTTAAAACATAGGGGAAATCAGCCAGTGGAGATTAGAACACAGAAGTCTAAGAATAGAGTTGTAGGGCTGAGTCAGTAAGGAGGTACAAGAGATAAGATGGCCTTGTTATACATCTTACTTTGACATTCTCCAACTTTAGAATACAAGATAAAAACATCAAACGAACCCATAACTTGCTACTGACCACAGCAACTCAAGAAGTTTGATAAGCAGGAGTACCATGCTCTATTTCAGACAGCCATTAGAGATGAAATAAATGGTCTAATAATGAGAGCATATCCAAAGTGTGCTTAAAATCTAAAACCTGGTATCCTCCATCTTGAAATCCCATGCACTTCCCTGCTCACTTAAATTAAATGTGTGAAAATTTCTACTCAATCAGGGCCTCAGTTTCTCCACAAAATCCGTAAAATGGGATTGTTTGTCTCTTCCTCAGAGAAGTTTAGTGAGGTTCATTAGTGAGAGACAATTTGAAGGCCACCTCCAGCTGCACACACGAGAAGCTGAAAGTGTGAGTGAGCTTTTGTTGCAGCAGACCAATCAGTCACCAGTGCTCCTCTTCAGAGCACTGCTGTCCCCACACTAGCTGTGTGGCATGCTGGCTACCAAAGCTTGCAGCAGCAGTGCACGCCTCCCACAGCACCCACACATCTCTGAGTGAAAACAATTTTAAATATCAGGCCCTGATCTGAGAGAAGGTGCCAAAACAACAGAATGGTGTGTATTCCATGGAAGTTATGATGCCAGTCTGTGAATCAAGAGACCATACTTCAAGCTCCTAGTTTCCTCTTCAATTACATGGAGTGTGCAGACAGATAACACATTTAGATGACAGAATGGGTCCCAAACTGCAGTCCTTGTCCTTGACTGACTGTATTGCCGCAGTCTAGGCAGCTAAACTTGCAGGAAGCTAACACTCCAGAATCAGCTGTATTACGAAACCATTTCTTGAGGGGACAAATATTCAGAAGTCACACATTCACATGCATGAGTGCTGCTCTGAGAAAAAATATACAATATAGGAATATCCAGGAGAGGTCAGATGGGAACAAATGTCTTCAGTAAGTTATCTCCAACAAAGCCAAAAGCAGAAGCAAAAGGAAGAATAAGAACAAGGCAGGCATGTATAATTTCACCAACTATTTTCGGCTCAAGGAACTTCTGAGCTCAGCGTGGTTTCTGTATAATTCAAAACTCTCAATGCATTTCTCTTCCACATAACTGTCCATTGACCTCTGGGACTCATGCCAACCTCTAGCACAAATGGTAAAGAGTCACACGCTGTTGAAGAATCACTTCCCTTTACTTGCTTTGACTAGTTCCTATAAACTTAGTATGTTCTTTACTCTGGAAAGGAATGAAATTACCTATCCCTTCTGGATCACTTGGGACCTTGCAGACCTCTCTCACAATCCCATCAGCTGCTGCTCTTTCAGACCAAAGAGCTTTGACTTAGTTGTTCCATCTGTGGAACCGTTTGATCATTCTTGCTATCCACACCTGAACTTTCTCTGACACTATGATATTCTGAGTGGGAATGGAGAACCAGAATGGTGCATAATACCCACAGTGTAAAAAAATCCTGATTACTTGTTAGAGTTCCCCAGGAAGAAGGTCCCTTCCCACCATCAAATGCCTTCCCAGACCTGAGACACAGACACTATGCAGTGCCACACTCAAGTCAGTTGACATTTACATCCCCGCCAAAGAGCGGACTGAAGTTCCTATCAGTAACCCAGTCCAGCAGCCTACACATACTGAAAAAGAAGGAAGACATAATTCTTTCAAAAGCATTCAGCTGTTTTACATACCAACATCTATGCCATACAGGATATAACTGGGCCATAATAAATTGCTCTGTCAGAACACTGGAAAAGAAGCATAGGACTCATGAACCCCAGCTTTTCTAGGCTTTAGGAATAATACAACTGCTAACTGACTCTTTCTCTAAGGAGTCTCCTGTCTCACAGTCTAAACTCTTGGAAGTTTGTTAAGCACATGTAATGAAGAGAGATTGAGCAAAATCAGGCGAAATGGTTCTTTGACATCTGATCTCTTGCTTCCTGCACTGTAGATGAGGAGTGATGACATATAAGCCAATGGCCCAAAGTATCCTTCCTACCCAAGTCTGCTTATTCCTATCATTCTGCTGGTGATAAATAAGTATATACTTTATATTCTGCCAGAAAGCCATTGCTCCTCGAGAATAACATCCAGGGGAGCCACATGTATAAATCCAATACCAGAAGTGTCAGGAATACACTACTTCAGCCACTGTTCAGGCAAATTAACTCTCTCACATGCCTATGTATCCCTACAGAAAACGGCTTTGCAACCTTCAAATTGTGACTAAGCACATGTCAATATGGAGAACATGAAACTACTGAAGTTCTAATAGCACCTCAGGGTCCAAACTTAGTAATAGGAGTCAATTGGATCTTTAATGGAGATTGTGGTCCTCCAAGTACGCCAGTAAAAAGCAAAAATATTTTATCACTGCTGATACTGCAGCAATGAAAAATACTGAAGATATTCCTCTTAATATTCTTTAAAAGATTCAATAGCAAAATCATGTGGCATTCTGCATTTACTTAGTAAGGGGCAACAGAACACCAGCAAAGGGCTAAGTTTAGGTTCAAGCTTCTGCCGTTCTAAGAGATAAGAAAGCCAGAAAGTGTCCATTTAGGACCTTAAGACACTTGAAAGGAAAACTAAAGATAAGATTACAATCCACAGAAGAGATGGTACTCACAACTGAGAGTTCCAAAGGCACTGAAAAAAACAAATTGCTGACCTGGAACAGAAACTCAGACAAGGAAATATCAGATTGACGTGAGTCTTCAGGCTCCAAGACAAGAGAAACTCAGATATTCCTGCCATAGGCTATTAGGAAAATGTTGGATCCCTTTTCCTAAAAAAAGATTTGGAGTAGTTGTACAGCACTGACCTCTACAAAGTCAAAGTGCATGTCGGAGTAGCTTACTCTTTGAAAAAACAAGAATCCTCCACAGCTTAGCTGAAAGTTGCAGTTTTGTTCCAGTCAGCACAGTCAAAGTTGCAAAACAAGCAATTACATTTGAATAGTTTCAATGCTCACAATTATATTCCTTCTGGAATTCACTTCTACGTGGTCCTCTACCACAACACTCTTATTTACATACAGTGGCTTCCACTGTAGGGAAACACAGACATCATAACTGATTTGGTGTTTTTTTCTAACTGCAGCCACTAATTTGACACTTCTAAGGCTAAACTACAATAAGCTTTCAGAAATAGCAAAGATAATGTAGTGTGGAGTTCCACTAAATTAACTATTCTGTGGCCATACAATGCAGAACATTCACTAATGCTTCCATTTCTGGGTCATCAGGTTGAATTAAACTAAATCAAGAAGATTACCAAGCACTGTAATCCAAGCTTCCTGTGTGCAATTAAGTACTCACTACATTAATAGAATAATCAACCAGGAAGCATGCAAGAAACACGAGTGGGTTTTCCAATATCATGGTTTTAACTCCATTTCTCTGAAACTGCAGAGCCTGAGGAAAGTGAAAAATTTCCTGTATTCCTGTACAATTTGCTTTAGCAGATATATGAAAAACTCTGATAAGACCACAAAGAGGGGTATCTTTGCTTCAGTTTTAAAAGAAGATTCTCTGTTTCAACAACAACAAAAAAAACACTATTAGACTTCAAGTCAACATTTTACTCACTTCGCCTTGCCCAAAGCCTTAACTATAGATACAACTCAAAATAATTCCAAAAGCTAGGCAATCTCTTCTGCATTCAGGATTATTCTACAGCATAAACTCTTCTCTTTCAAATTAGACAAAAAGTTAGAACTTGCTTGCTGTCATTAAACATACTGTTAATTAATTTATATTTAATGCTTCAAGCCATTACATTTTGTAAAAATGTTTCTTCTTCTCTTGTGGCGCAGTTTTTCTGTGAGTGTCACTGCTTTCATCATTTCTTCTTCACTGTTTGTACAGTGATATTTTAAGTCTTAACAAGGCTGAAAGTATGCATGTTCCAGTTGCACATTATCAAAACAGAAAATCATGTAGCTACTCATGACAGAGTGTTTCCTGAGGATTAATTACTGTTCTGACAAATGTAGCAAGGATGGAAAACTGTGCACTCGGTGGCTAAAGCAACATTTTGCTCAGTACCTTGACAATCTACGTAATGGAGTATACATGACCATGGGTTCAATTGCTTTTTTATTGTTAAACTTCTCACTGATAGCTACAAAAATGAACCCGAGTAATAACTGCTATTTGTACACCATAGCTTTCATCCAGGAATCTTTAAAACATTTTAGAAGTGTACATATACTGTTCTCTTTTTTTACACAGCAACATCCATGCCTGCCAAAGGAAAATACCCAATACAGAATGAACAGGATCTAAGATGGAAAGCTCCTAACTTGGAGTTTTCCATTTTAGTCAGTTGTCTACTGCCTCCCCCCACAGTTGTGCTCTCAAAAGGCATTACCGGGAATATTTAAGTTTTTACTCACAAGTGTGAATGGCGAAACTTGTACACTAGGAAAGATATGACTGTACAGATATTTTAAGTGATGCATGAATACCAGGTATCTCATCAATATGAGAAAAAATGCCCAAGTCCCAAAATCTCATCAAAAAACTTTTCTGAGCAACATCTGCAGCAAGTTCCCATCATCTGTGTCTTTACTGTGAATGTAAAACTCAGCATTATTAAAAGGCACTAAACCATGATCACTACTTGATTAACCAAACTATGTTAAAACTGTTGACAAGCCTGAAACTTGATACTGATTCCATCTTTACTTCCTAACTACTTGTGGGAAGCACTACATTGTCCTATTTTCACTTGTCCCTAAAGGAAGATACAGTGTCACTGTTACCTTGGTGAAGGCTCGGTAGCACAAACCACACAGTTCCACCAGGTAGGCCAGAGTGAAGACAGCATTCTGAATTACAAAACTCAGTAATTTTGAAAAAGGTTCCAGAAGACTCTGCAATGACATGTGTTACAGAAATCAATAACCCATTGCCCAAAAAAGCAAAGAAGCATTTCAACTCTGAAATGCCTGAATGGAACAGCATTATTTTTAGCTCAGAGGCTATCTGCCTGGGATTCACACTGTTTTGGTCAAACAGCTGTATCATATGCCTTCATGCTTCTGTCAGAAGTTAGAAACAAAATGTTAGAAAATAGTTTCACTTGTGACACAGTGTTTATAAGAGATGCTGTATAGTTTATGCAGGAAAACCTCACTGACTTCAGTGGAATTGTACTGAAAAACGTCTGAGGAAGCTCATTACTCTTTTTTTAAAAGAAAACAAGAAGATGGAAAAAAAAAGAGAACATCAAATCTTTAAGAAGATATACATTCACACCCACACAAGAATGTAATTCTACCTCCACTTTACTGTAACCTAGATTCCAAAGCTCCCATCATTCTCCAAACAGTATTGGACTGCACAATTTTATGCTTACATATAATGCTTTCCTAGCCAGGGGAAATGAACACATTCATACAGTTGCACAAGCTGGCTGTACCTGAGGCAATAGAATTTTTTCTTCTTGGAACTTACCCTGGTGGCACTAGTGGTAGGTATCTTCAACAAGCAAATCATGATTCTTAAACTAGAGTCTAAAGAACACTGAACATATTTTAAGACGAAAAAAAAAAAGAAGAGAAGTTAGTGCCATTCTGCATACATATCTTGCTTATAGTGGTAGCAGCTATGAATAACTTACAAGTAAAGTCTGAAAAATGATCCCTGATGATTGATTTTTAATTACCTTCTCTAAACTGGCTAATGCTTGAACACAATCATGCCCCTTCAGTGGTAAAATACACAGCATAGGTGCACACCACCAATCTTATTTTATATGTCTGTGCTTGTTTTGGACTATGATATTTTCCCTCACATATTAAGACATCTCACAACCTGCAACACTGGAATATGCCCTGGCAGCAGCTGTTTCAGCTTATTCCTTAAGTTGTTCCTTATGCTGTAATCTTTATTTTAAGTAAATCACACAGGTTACAGCACAGAATGGACTTTTCAGGATCAATCCATTGTCTTGCCTCACCCCTGCTGTAAACATCTAGAATATCAAAGTGTCCCCTATGACCCTACAGAAAAAAACAGGAGATGGAAAGTTCAGAAGCAAGCAATTGCTTTACTTGTATTTACTAATAATACCTCTCATGAATAGAAAGGAAATCAGAAGTCAACCCTTCACCTAAAGGTGACTGTAGTGTGGAGCTCCACTAAATCCATGGGGGATGTGCAGTTGAAACCACAAAGATCCAATTAATTTGTTTTTATTTATTTCAGTTATATAAGATGCAGCAGATTGAGATGGCTAGTACACAGAGGGAATGGTTATTGCTTGTTTGGTTTAGTAAGTGCTGAAGGATAATGCCACAATTTACTAAAATCTAAAGATGTTTCAAGATCTGACTATCGCATCATAGTGCCAAGGAATTTAACACCATTCATGTAGCCAGGTGGTGACAACCAATTTAACACAATGTTATCAGTCACAGATTTAGAATTAGGATCCCTCAGCCCATATGGAACACCACTTCTTAGTATAGAAGAAATTACCACTGGGTTCATTCACACCATAGCAAACAGATTAAGTGCATCAGAATTCCATTTAATTTACTGGAGTCTACTGGAAAGACTCAGAAGCTTTTACTGTGTTTGCTGAAATATACACACCAGGAGATAAGATCCTGCTCTATGTCTTCTCAGCTCTGATAAATCAGAGCCCAGAGCTTCTGCACTCAGTTTTTGTAACAATATTCTATTACAAAGAGAACTACAACCTGGTCAGCCAAACAGGCTAGGCCCAAGTGCCAACAGTTTCAGTTCTCTCTGCCTGTCTGACTACTGTGTACTTTCAGCAAACTAATTAGGTGGTGCTCCACTTCTTAAGAGTTTTATTTAATTTCAACTGTTAAAACCAGATGGATTTTCAATGTCTAAATACTGACTCTCTCAAATGCAGTATTCTAATCTGACAGAGACAGGACATAGGAAATACATAGGAGAAAGAAGTGAAAAGTACCCCCAGACAGAGTTGCAGTTGTTACCCACAGAAAACATGGGGATGGATCAGAGATATAATAAAACCAGTCCTCTGGAAACATCAGCTGAATCATTAGGAAACATTCACAACAACCCACTCTGACTGGTTATCCACAGCTCATGTAGTTTCAGTACATTCTGACCAATGGCAATATAGCTTGTTTCAGATGCCCACACATCATACCTTAAGAGGCAAAACACACGGGAGTTTAGTAAGGAAGGTCTGAAACTGATTACTAATTGTGGTCCAGAGGTTGCTGGGGGAATCCATCGGCAAGGCTTCCATGAAGGTAGCAATGTTTTCCAAACAGCGGAGCATCGCACCCCCTGCTGGCAAATTCTTTTTGTTGTTCAAACCCTGGGAAAGGAAATGAGAACTGTGAACGATCATACACGTGCAGAAATGGTCCCTGACACGGCATTTGGAAATGCTGAGTTTGAGACCAAATATTGCATACTTTTTCTACTGTGTTAATGATAGTGTTGTGCTGGGAATTTGAGCTGTGTACGCTAAAGTTAGTCTAGAGCTCCTAAAGTACTGACCAAAAGAAAGCCTAAATGTTACAAGCAGGGTCTTAACTCATAATCTGCTTAGACTGGCATGGCAGTAGAAAAAGCAAAACTCAAAATATTCAGCAGCAGATCTTTTATGTTTTCCTTTAGACAGTTTCAAAGAAGATATGTTCATTAATGTTCCATAGACCATGTATGCTTTTGTGGCTTGTGTCCTAGGGTGAGGCCTGAAAAGACATGAACAGTTTTAAAGTGATGCCAACATCTTGTATGAGGCAATCGCCATGTTCTTGGAAGAACAGGACACATGCAAGGGACTACTTCTAGCAGGAGGAAAAATGGTACAGTAGAAATAAGCCAGCTACATAGAATGCAGTCAGTGAAACGCAGGCAATAGATTTTTGGAATACTTAAGAGAAACTCATCAGATAAAATGAAAAGGGAGAACTGAGATGTATGAGTAGAAATGTTCCTGAAAACAAAAAGCAGTGCTTGGGGAAGAAATGGGGTGTATTACCAGTGGCGAGGACAGCCTAATTACTTCCAGGGAGGACAAAACAAAAATTCAGTGTTTTTGATGAAGCAAGTTTGAACTTGAATGAGGATAAATGACCCTGCTAATGCTAATAAAATTAGCATCACTAACACAGCCAATTGTTAACCATACCTCTAACAGCTGGCTCAGAGCAGCGATGGAACTCAGCTCACTGAAGTCCATCAGAGATGTAGCCAAGGTCCGTAAAAAGCTTCCATCTGAAATTTGAATGACATTTTCACACTGGCTGTTCATACAGAGGAAACTGAGGATCAGAAAAGCACTCAGGTATTGCACATTACCTTTAATAATGCTCTGGAAGAGCTGAGGGAAGATGCCATTGGGAGCCAGCTGGTGAAACACACAGCGGAGGAACTGCTTGGCCACACCCGCAGCATTTCCAGGGATCATCATGCTGAAAATGAGGGAAAAGAAAAGAAGACAAAAATTGCATTGCAGATTAAACACTTTTCATTGCTGACTACATGGAGGAAACAAAGATGATGCTATTCTTTTTAATTATGGAATTGTTCAGTTATGAGTGAGACACTCAAAACCAGAAGTGTCCTGATCCTGAAAAAAAGTACAGCACGTTGATTTCACGACTTGAGCTCAACTATGAATAGATTAAAAAATTACATATACATACTTAAAGTATTTGTCTCAATAAATACCTGTATTTTTCCTGATTCCCCACAAAATTTTATTTGTGAGTCATCTGAATTTGAAAAATAATCCTCTAATTTGAAATATAAACCTTGTGTATTTCAGTGACACATAATAAGGTTTCTGGCTTTTCATAAAACACATGAACAACAGGTAAACAAAAACATTGTAATATTCATTTGCCTCTTGCAGTTTCCTTCAAAAGATTAAGTACTCCCTAATCATTCATAAATGAATGGTTTAATTTTAAAAGCCTAAGTATTATCTATTTACTCACAAATTGCCCATCTTAACATGCTTTACAGCTTCACAAAATGAATTTATCCTATTCAGCATCTGATTTACATAATGAGGCATCACTACCAGGGATTCTCCATGGCCAAGGAGGATTCACTTGATTGAATTTATGGAGATCATTTATCAAGACAAATACTTAACACAGAACCAGTTAGAAAAAGCTGCACTGAAATTGTGAAAACCAAACAGCATCTGAATCTGATTTCTTCCAGCTTTAACACATATGAATATGGGCTCCTTTTCATTTCCAGAAAATACAGGATATTTCAAATAAGTGTCAAGGGCAGGTTTTTTCTTCTCCTCACAAATATTAAATAACATTTTTAAAAAGTTAAATGTTGTTGATTTTAGGGTCAGGGAAGATGATGTTTTAGATTGATTGTTTCACTTTTGTCAAGGTATCCTTTGCTACCATACCTTTCTGCTTGATTAGAAAAACTGGTACTTGATGCCAACCTGAAATAAAAATAAAAAAGAAATTGAAGCTCATATGCTTTTTTTTGTGTTTAATTTTTAAGTAAGCCAATAAAGCACCATTTAAAATGAATTTTAGAGAACATTTAAAATGTTAACATAAAGATCTTCTGAAGAGCACCTAAATTCAGAAAAATCATATTTGCATATGTCTTGCAGTCTCACTAATGCTCAACTGCTCTAAAGACAAATCTTGCCTCCCTCTAGTAGTACAAAGATAATGAAGTAATGTTTTTGCCCTACAGCATATCATGGTTAACTAATTTTTTTAGAGAGAAAAAAAGTTTTCCAGAAGCTGCCTACTGACTGAATAGTTTCTGATTAATGCAGCAACACAGAGTAAGCAAAAATTCTTTTTTTGGCCCTCTAAATTGAGACTTCTAGTTTCAGATATTGGCAACTAAATAATTTCAAAGCCACTAATTACCTACAAGCTCTTCCAAAGTCAGATGAGAACTACTGTATTCTCAAAAATCAGGTCATTTATTTTAGTACCTAAATATAGACTTTAAAGTCAAATATGGGTATTCAGGGGTGAAAATACTGAACACAATCTTAAAGCAGAATCAGGCACTTCAATATGCAGGACATGTAAATGAATAGAATTAGGGCTTACAATATCAAAGCAAAACACCTTTAATACCAAAAGCCACTAAAAAGCTGTACACTGTAAAGTCAATATAAAGACAGACACTGGAAGCATCCCTTATATACAAAACAAAATTCTTATTTTAATCTGCTGCAAATCAGTATTTCAGATGGTATAAGTTGATAAGTCTAAGGGGAAAGTTCATAGAGCTACACTATTCTATATCTAAACTTCAATGGGATTTTTTTTATTAATGATCCTTTTATCCTGGACTTAGCTGTGGTTCATCCTTGGTCACTCCCTGTTCTGAAGACAGTTTCCTTTCTAATCAACTAATAAAATCTAAAAAGGACCCTAAGGCAGCTCAGCCAAATGCAACAGCATGAACCAAAGTCATGGTGATTTTCATTAATTATGCATGATAAGCTGGGGACACAACATACTTCCAACAATGCAATAATCTCAAACTTGATGGTGCAGGGGATTGAAGATTTTATTATCTTCAGTTGTTCTAGCATAAATCAGAAAAACACAGAGTTCCTGACTTCAGTATTGTTAAGAGGGATCCACACTAAAATACAACATATTATTTCTGGAGTGTGAAGCTAATTCTGGGTGAGAAAGGTCTGAAGCTACCATCAAGCAATGATGGCTTTTATTCTGGAATGATTGTAGCATCAGCTGACATTAAGGCACACGAGGATTTCTGCAGAATGCAATGAGACCAATCACATGACCAATGGACATGACACCTATTTTCCAAAATCTACTTAAGTACAGAAACACAACCACGTAAAATCTTTCTTCTAAAAGAAATCAAAGTCTAATGTTTTTCTCTCCTTTTGAATGTGATAATGCAAGCATGGAGTTTGTGACAAACAAAACACTATTATTATATACTTGGAAACCTCTTCCAACTTTGGAAAAACTTTACCTGACATGAACTACAGTAAACACCTGGGAACAGCTGAAACTTTCCAAAATGTACGGTCTGTATAGATTTATCATTACTACTCTAAATATTTTATTGCACAAATGCCATGAACTCTCATCGTTAACTCCACTTTTCAGACCACAAAGCAGAACAGGAAATGGATGTGTTCAAATCTGTACACGTGAGGAACAGAAGTTAAGTTTTTCACAGTTCTTCACTAACTCAAGCCTAAATTTAACCTTCAAACACAGCTTTAATGCTTGGAAAGCTAAATCTCACTAAAAATCAGTTAAATAAGAATAACCAAGTCAAAAATCTTGAGTAAGGAACCAGATCATAAATTTAAATGCATGTCAGAGTCTTAGAAACACTTCAACCTTTAATTGTCAGGAATCTGAACCCAGAAATCTTTTCCCTTCTGAAAATCCCAAGATAGATGCCTATCTATGCCTGTGGGTACCCAAATAACTTTTGAAAATCTTTCTGTGTATTTTTCAGGTCCTGAAACACCTGGGACTTCCTAACTCCTTATTTCCCTTTCTAGGCATGAAAGTAGTCGCTCTATTAGTAAGAATAAAAGTGCAAAAAGTCTAATTCATTTTCCCTTCTGCTGTCAGATGGGTACTTGGAGCTACATATATATATATATATATATATATATATATATATATATATATATATGTATATGTGTATATATATATATATAATATATATGGCACCACTTGATGAAAGACTGAGCAAGGTACATATATGAGGCACCTACACGCGTCTCCACTTATTTTGCATATTTTCAAAGTAATTCCTTTGTGGGGAGCCTCTTATTTGACTTAGAGTTTGTCAGAAATTGCAGGAACAAGACAGGACATTTACCAGGAATACCCCATGTTGCACTGACATCTGCTGCTCTAAAACAATCAGCTGTCTCACTCTAGAGATGCAGCATTTCCCCCACAAAACACAGAAAAAGGTAGCCCACTTATCCCTCATCCCTTGATAATTCATCTTCCAAATTATTTCCTCTCTGTGGCTGTTGCATTTACAAGAGTCACACAGAATGGGCAGCATCTGTCTAGGTCAGAAACTCTGCCTCCATCAGAGTTAATGAGCAGAGACAGCAGGGAACTGCAGCCTTGCAGTTAATGGAAATGGAGGACTTGAAGATCTGCTGTGTTTAAATGGAATTGGGAGGTAGTGGAGAAGCAGGGCTGTGGAGAGCCTTGCCCCTGCAGAAGCCACAGTCAAGCAATTTGTACTTCAGCCTCCAAAAAGTACGTGGAGGAGAAGAGCTGGGAAATGTTTCTGCATGTCTAGTGCTGCTCAGAAATTTATTCTGGAACACCCCATCATATCCATCCCATCTCTGAGGCAAGAAATTGTGGAAGTGACTGAGAGAGCAACCACACAAAATTCAGTGGTAATGGTAGACCTTAATTATACCATGCACACTGGTAAAAGTAACAAGAGAAAAATAATGGCAGCAAATGTTCAAGATTTTCTCAGAGACAATTTCACACAGCAGCTGGTTTGGAAGCCAAATGCAAATTTTCACCTAGCAAACAAAATCACAGAATCACAGAATTGCTAGGTTGGAAGAGACCTTTAAGATCATCGAGTCCAACACATGTTCTAACACCTCAACTAGATCATGGCACCAAGTGCCACATCCAGTCTTTTTTTAAACACATCAAGGGATGGTGAGTCCACCACCTCTCTGAGTAAATGATTCCAAAAATATGAATATGGTTGAAAAGCCTGAGGAGTGTCAGGCATGCTAATGAATGACCATACCTAGGAGTCAACACTCCTTCAGGAGCAAAGTTCAGAAAAGCTGACCACATTCCTGCAGAACTTCTAAAGCAGGAGCCACATAAAAGTGAAAAATTGTGTCAAAGCAGCAACAAGGGGGGAGCCAAGAGAATGCAATTTTTTGTAAGAAGTACAGAAGCTGTTTATGAGCATTACACTGGAAACACAAGGCCAAGATACTCTAGTTGTTAACAAAGACTTCAAGAGAGCAGAAGAGAATAAGGTAAGGGAGGTTATTAGAAAAGAGAAGACTTCTTTCAAAAAGATAAAGTCCTGTCTCAAATTCTCAAATGAAAGCAGACAAGAGAGAGCATAAATTCTGACAAATGGGGTATAAAAAACACTAGGAGGCGGGGGGGGAAAAAAAAAAACCTCAAAAAAAACCAAACAACTATTTTAAGGAGCAGCTAGCAGGAAGAATAAAAACTAACAGTAAAATTTTCTTTTCTTTCAAGGACCAAGCGTAAGAAGCACACCAATTGCTGCACCAGTCACTGTTCAGGTAACAAACATAGTAAATAAATAAGGGTACTGTAGAAAATCTGAATTTATTCTTTACATCATTACTTACAGTGGGACAAGCTGAGGAGATTCCTGAGCAGGAATTTCCCTTTGCAGGGTAAAAGGGGAAAATATCAAAGGAGCTGCCAAAAATTGAACTGACAGTGGAAGAAGTTACATAAGAAATTTATAAAATGATGAGTAACAAAGACACAAGACGGAACCAGATGTTATTCACTTAGGAGTTTTAAAATATACACCTTTGTATACTGAAGTTTATGTAAACCCAATTCCAGGCACAAAATCCTTTTAATCTTGTTGGAGAGAGGAAAGTCCTGAATTTACCTTCCTACAGACTGCATGATGTCCAAGAGCAGAGGAGCAGCCAAGTCTGGACTGAGGTGAATGAAGGTTGAGAGCACAACTATGGCCAGGCCTAGTGTTTCCTCATCATATTCTTCAAGAACAGCCCCACAGTCATGGCACCTGCAAGGAAATTTTAATCCTGATGTTAACAAATTTCAAACAAAGCATTACTATACATAGATCTGTGTATAATTATGTCTTTTAAAAGTATTATTACTTAGTACATTCTATTCCACATTTATTTAGAAAGACAATGTAATTGTGATCTTTCTATAATTAGTGATAGTCCATAGTTTTAAACATTAATAGAACTTCTCACTAGCTACACTACCTGTTTCTTTAGTGACAAATGAAAGAGGGCCATAGGGAAGCCCTTGTTTTGGGTCCTTCATTGGTAATTGTACTCCAGCTCTCTTCTCTATGGAACTGTATTAGTTTGCACTGTCCAAGAGGAGTCTGCAGCAGTCTGGCCCTCCACAATGTGAGCACAGCCAATTTGTGCAGCTTGGGCTAAGGCCCAGGCACCATGGACACAAACAATGACACTCACAGATAATGTTAAAGAGATGGAACAATTTCACACTGCCCTTCCTGTCAGTCATGAATTATGAATAACAAATTTTACAATTAGAAAACAATGATCTGATTGGTTCCCACAGCAGTTACAGCTATTAAGAAATAAATGAAAAGACCTCTCAGGGGCACAGAGCCTTAGATGTCAGAAAAGTCTCCTTTCCCAGGGCAGATTTGCTGCTGAGTCACTTATCCTTCCTGAAATGCTCAAAGACAAGTGAAGAAGGTCTGAAAAGGCTCCAAAATGTCTAATTATAAAGGGGATGTCAGATCTGGGAGAGATGAGACAGGCTTTCACAACCTATGAAAAAGGCAAACCAATGTGGGAAATCGGCTTATCTCAGCCCAGTGAGGAGGCTGCCTTAATTTGATCAATCAGTTGCTAATGACTCCAAGAGATTGTGAGATTTTAACTTAATGGAATTGAACAGAAAATTTTCTTCCCTTTTTTACTGAACATAAAGAAAATATGGCAACAAAGTCATAGAAGTCAAGCCCAGCTGGTCTGCATGTTGTTAATAGGTAGTGCCTGAGCTTTGGTGAAATGGCCAAGGGAAGTGCCACAGACCAGACTAACTTTGGGGTGCTTCACTTTGTCACACAATAAGGTCCACTAGCAGTCACAGCCTGCACAATGGCCCAGTCTTTCTCCAGTGATCATCCTTGCATGTCTGTCTGTCCACTGGACTGAGAACACACAGGAGCTTGTGGTTTCTCTTCCCAAGTTTTGAACAAATCAATGCATGGCTCCCTGCTGACTGCTTTACTTCTCTATTAAATGAGTACACTTCTGTTTAGCATTCCCTTTACAGGCATTTTAACCAAACAATAGAGGTCTGCAAAAGCTTTGAGGATCAGTGAGTATCGGCATTAAAAATGCTATGTAAAATACACATGATGACATATCAACAGCTACTGATTTCAACAGAAACCCAAATGAATTTTTAAATGGAATTTCTTTTTTTTTTTCCCCTCAGAAAAAAGAGGTTTCTGATGGATCACAAGGAATTCTTGATTTAAAGTCAGATGGAAAGTGCTTCCCCTGACCTCTGTGGACACACAACACCCTGAGTCATTATTTTTCCTGTGCGCAACCATCCAGGTCCTACTGAACTGAAAACACATCTTGCTAGCAGTGTTTAGAAAATGTTTACCTTGGCTAAAAAAAAACCCAACAACTTAGCATAGAGATAAATGGATTCTGTATTTGCATCAAGTATATCTACACTTTACTTGACATATTTGAAGTTCAGCTAGTTCTTTGAAAGGAGAGGAAAAAAACTCACTTACTTGTCAGTCATCAGAATGGGCTGGTCATCAGCAAATTCTTCTGGTGCAGGTACAAACATACTGACTATACTGGGTGCTGACAGCAAACTAGATTTTGTAGCACCTTAAGACAATTAGGAAAAGAATTTAAAAAAGAAAATAATCATCAAACAGAAATCAAAAATGCTTGACGAGTAGACTTTAAAAGAATAGCCATAATGGCTTTACTATGCCTAGAAATAAGAAATAAATTGTGTCTATAAAAAGATATATAAGCACATTCCTTGCTTCTGCCAGATTATTCCTATTACCTAGAACTATCAAGTAAAAATAGATAAATCCTTGGGGAAAAAAGATAACATAAACCAAAAATTCCAGGAAATGGGATGCAATTTTATCTACTAGGTAGAGAAGATGATTCTGTAGTTGCTACAAGACTAAACATCAGAAGTTTTGCAGTATTCTCCCAAACATTTTGGGAATTAACTTCCCATTACAGTTACACGAAGAAGGAATTAAGTTCACTTCTCTCAACACAGATCATCACTCTATTCATACTATCCTAACAGAGTGATAGGAGATAAACCAGGAAAGGTTTAAAAATAAATAAATAAATAAATAAATAAATAACTCATAAGGAATTGAGAACATTGGAGGGTTGATCATTAGAAATGCTTTCCATTGAAAAACTTCAGAAGTATCTTTATCCTTCCAAGCTGAGTTTCTCAGCTGAGAACACAGCCACTGTGATCATGCCAACATGTGGGGCTCACTTTGCCCTTAGCACTTTTTGTGAACCTAATTTCTGATAGATGCTTATTTTATTAGTAAAAGTCATGTATTATGGGAGATCCAAACCCTTGACTTCTCCAAGTTCTGCTTTCCCGAATTACAGTTTAAGTAATCCATTGCCAAACTTCTTTCTGGTTGCTTCAATCTGTGGATTCAGATTTAATGTCAACATTAGCCTTGTCTGGTAATATTTAACTATGGAAACACAAGGAAGCTTTTCTATGTAAGATCTAGACTGAATGCATTATGACAAAATCCTGGTTACTGCAGAAAAAGCAAATTTAACAACAACTCTCAGGCAAAATAAGCTAAGAAGCTC
>JANCRA010000538.1:0-30033 GCA_024362935.1 Setophaga petechia
AAGGAATAAATAAACAAAGCTCTGTCTCTGAGAGACCACAGCAGCTCCACCATGAGTGGTCAGCAGCTCCAAACACCTGCAAGGGACCCATCACGGATGGACCTGTTGCACTCCACAGCAGCAGATAATAAAAAATTATTTTCATTGCTGCTGAAACTTCTCAGCTCCAGCAGGGAAAACCCTCAGGAAGGATTTTTTTATAAAAAATGTCTGTGGCACAGGTGGACATCATCATCTCGGAGCCCATGGGCTACATGCTGTTCAACGAGCGCATGCTGGAGAGCTACCTGCACGCCAAGAAGTACCTGAAGCCCAGTGGTGAGGCCAGGGGGGCTTTGGGGTGGGTTTGGGGGGTTTTTGGGGTGGGTTTGGGTGTTTTTGGCTGGGTTTGGGAGGTTTTTGGCTGGGTTCTGGGGGTTTTTGGGTGGGTTTGGGGGGTTTTTGGCTAGGTTTGGGGGGGTTTTTGGGTGGGTTTTTTCAGGAGGAACCTGGCTGGGTTCTGGGGTGTTTTTGGCTGGGTTTTGGGTGTTTTTGGGTGGGTTTGGGAGGTTTTTGGGTGGGTTTGGGGGGTTTTTGGCTGGGTTCTGGGAGTTTTTGGCTGGGTTTTTTCAGGAGGAACCTGGCTGGGTTCTGGGTGTTTTTTGGGTGGGTTTGGGGGGTTTTTGGCTGGGGTTCTGGGGTGTTTTTGGCTGGGTCTGGGGTGTTTTTTGGGTGGGTTTGGGGGGTTTTGGGTGGGTTTGGGGGTTTTTGGCTGGGTTTTTCAGGAGGAACCTGGCTGGGTTCTGGGGGTTTTTGGCTGGGTCTGGGGGTTTTTGGCTGGGTCTGGGGGTTTTTGGGTGGGTTTGGGGGGTTTTTTGGGTGGGTTCTAGGGGTTTTTGGGTGGGTTTGGGGGGGTTTTGGGGTGGGTTTGGGGGTTTTTGGGTGGGTTTGGGAGGTTTTTGGCTGGGTTTTTCAGGAGGAACCTGGCTGGGTTCTGGGGGGTTTTTGGGTGGGTTTGGGGGGGTTTTTTTGGGTGGTTCTGGGTGTTTTTGGCTGGGGTTCTAGGGGTTTTTGGCTGGGTTTGGGGGGTTTTGGGTGGGGTTCTAGGGGTTTTTTGGGTGGGTGGTTTGGGTGTTTTTGGCTGGGTTTGGGGGGTTTTTGGGTGGGTTGGGGGGTTTTTGGGTGGTTTCTGGGGTGTTTTTGGCTGGGTTCTAGGGGTTTCGGGTGGGTTTGGTTTGGGTGGGTTTGGGTGTTTTTGGCTGGGTTTGGGGGGTTTTTTGGGTGGGTTGGGGGGTTTTTGGGTGGTTCTGGGGTGTTTTTGGCTGGGTTCTAGGGTTTTCGGGTGGGTTTGGGGGGTTTTTGGCTGGGTTTGGGGGGTTTTTGGCTGGGTCTGGGGGTTTTTTGGGTGGGTTTGGGAGGTTTTTGGGTGGGTTTGGGGGGTTTTTTGGGTGGGTTTGGGAGGTTTTTGGGTGGGTCTGGGGTGTTTTTGGCTGGGTTTGGGAGGGTTTTTGGCTGGGTTTTTCAGGAGGAACCTGGCTGGGTGCTGGGGTGTTTTTGGCTGGGTTCTGGGGGTTTTGGGTGGGTTTGGGGGGTTTTTGGGTGGGTTTGGGGGGTTTTTGGGTGGGTTCTGGAGGGTTTTTGGCTGGGTTTTTCAGGAGGAACCTGGCTGGGTTCTGGAGTGTTTTTGGCTGGGTTCTAGGGGTTTTTGGTTGGGTTTGGTGGGTTTTTGGCTGGGTTCTAGGGGTTTTTGGGTGGGTTTGGGGGGTTTTTGGGTGGGTTTGGGGTGTTTTTGGCTGGGTTTGGGGTGTTTTTGGCTGGGTTTGGGGGGTTTTTTGGCTGGGTTTGGGTGTTTTTGGCTGGGTTCTAGGGGTTTTTGGGTGGGTTTGGGGGGTTTTTGGGTGGGTTTTGGGGGGGTTTTGGGTGGTTCTGGGGTGGTTCTAGCTGTGTCCCTCTCCTCAGGGAACATGTTCCCCACCATCGGGGACGTGCACCTGGCGCCCTTCACGGACGAGCAGCTCTACATGGAGCAGTTCACCAAGGCCAACTTCTGGTGAGCAGAGCCAGGAAATGCCCAGTGACAGTGCCAGTGCCAGGGACAGTGACAGTGCCAGTGCCAGGGACAGTGACAGTGACAGTGCCAGTGCCAGGGACAGTGACAGTGCCAGTGCCAGTTCCTGTTCCCAATTCCCAGTGCCAGTGCCAGCCCCAGCCCCAGTGCCAGTGACAGTGCCAGTCCTGTTCCCAATTCCCAGTGCCAGTGACAGTGACAGTGCCAGCCCCAGTGACAGTGCCAGTGACAGTGACAGTGCCAGTGCCAGTCCTGTTCCCAGTTCCCATTCCCCAGTCCCAGTTCCCATTCCCAGTTCCTGTTCTAGTCCCCACTGCCCAGTTCCCAGTTCCAGTGCCAGTGCCAGTCCTGTTCCCAGTTCCCATTCCCCTTTCCCAGTTCCCAGTCCCAGTGCCAGTCCTGTTCCCAGTTCCCATTCCCAGTTCCCATCCCTATTTCCAGTTCCCATTCCCAGTCCCAGTGCCAGTCCTGTTCCCAGTTCCCATTGCCATTCCCAGTCCTGTTCTAGTCCCCATTCCCAGTTTACACTCCCCATTCCCGTTCCGCATTCCCAGTTTGGGATCCCCATTCTCAGTCTCATTCCCAGTTTGGATCCCCAGCATTCCCAGTTTGGGATCCCCAGCATTCCCAGTACCCCCAGTGTTCCCAGTTTGGATCCCCAGTATCCCCAGTACCCCCAGTACCCCCAGTATCCCCAGTACTCCCAGTATCCCCAGTATCCCCAGTTTGGACCCCCAGTACCCCCCGTGTCCCCCCAGGTACCAGCC
Organism: Setophaga petechia; assembly: GCA_024362935.1. Lineage (NCBI taxonomy): Eukaryota > Metazoa > Chordata > Aves > Passeriformes > Parulidae > Setophaga > Setophaga petechia. The sequence continues at coordinate 2,815 of JANCRA010000538.1, forward strand.
CTCGTTCCACGGCGTTGATCTCTCCGCTCTGCGCGGCGCCGCCGTGGACGAGTACTTCAGGCAGCCCGTGGTGGTGAGTGAGAGCCCCTGGGGGCTTGGGGGGCTCTGGGGGGCTCTGGGCCATTCTGGGGGGGCTCTGGGGGGTCTGTGGGGGGGCTCTGGGGGGCTCTGGGGGGGCTCTGGGGGGGCTCTGGGGGGCTCTGGGGGGCTCTGGGGAGCTCTGGGTCATTCTGGGGGGGCTCTGGGGGGGCTCTGGGGGGCTCTGGGTCATTCTGGGGGGGCTCTGGGGGGGCTCTGGGGAGCTCTGGGTCATTCTGGGGGGGCTCTGGGGGGGCTCTGGGGGCTCTGGGGAGCTCTGGGTCATTCTGGGGGGCTCTGGGGGGCTCTGGGGAGCCCTGGGGGGGCTCTGGGGGGGCTCTGGGTCATTCTGGAGGGGCTCTGGGGGGCTCTGGGTCATTCTGGGGGGCTCTGGGGGGCTCTGGGTCATTCTGGGGGCCTCTGGGGGGCTCTGGGGGGGCTCTGGGGGGCTCTGGGTCATTCTGGGGGGGCTCTGGGGGGGCTCTGGGCCCTTCTGGGGGGCCCTGGGGGGCTCTGGGGGGGCTCTGGGGGGCTCTGGGTCATTCTGGGGGGGGGCTCTGGGGGGGCTCTGGGCCATTCTGGGGGGCTCTGGGGGGCTCTGGGTCATTCTGGGGGGGCTCTGGGGGGCTCTGGGCCATTCTGGGGGACTCTGGGGGGGCTCTGGGGGGCTCTGGGTCATTCTGGGGGGGCTCTGGGGGGCTCTGGGTCATTCTGGGGGGCTCTGGGCCATTCTGGGGGGCTCTGGGGGGGCTCTGGGAGGGCTCTGGGCCCTTCTGGGAGGGGTCTGGGGGGCTCTGGGGGCTCTGGGCCATTCTGGGGGGCTCTGGGGGGGCTCTGGGTCACCCAGGAGGGTCCCAAGCCCCCCTGCCCACCCCCTGCCCCAGGACACCTTCGACATCCGGATCCTGATGGCCAAATCCGTCAAGTACACCGTGAACTTCCTGGAAGCCAAGGAGGGCGACCTGCACAGGTGAGGGGCACCCGGGGGGATTGGGGGATTGGGGAGGGGTCTGGGGGTCTCCTCCCACCCCCCATAACCCCCCCCGTGTCCTGCAGGATAGAAATCCCCTTCAAGTTCCACATGCTGCACTCGGGGCTGGTGCACGGCCTGGCCTTCTGGTTCGACGTGGCCTTCATCGGCTCCATGTGGGTGATTTGGGGGGGGTCCCGGGGGGGCTGCAGGGGCGGCTGTGACCCCCCTGACCCCCGTGGCCCCCCCAGAATGACGGTGTGGCTGTCCACGGCCCCCACGGAGCCCCTGACCCACTGGTACCAGGTGCGCTGCCTGTTCCAGTCGCCGCTGTTCGCCAAGGCCGGCGACACGCTCTCAGGGACCTGCCTGCTCATCGCCAACAAGAGGTGGGCAGGGGGCTCGGGGGGCTTGGGGAGGGGTTTGGGGGGCCTTGGGACGGGTTTGGGGGGAGCTGGGAGGGAGCTGGGGGAGTTCTGGGGGGGATTTGGGGCAGTTCTGGGTCTGCAGGGCCCACACGCTCTCAGGGACCTGCCTGCTCATCGCCAACAAGAGGTGGGCAGGGGGCTCGGGGGGCATTGAGGGGATCTGGAGGGGTTTCTGGGGGAGTTCTGAGGGAATTTGGGGGGCATTTGGGGCAGTTCTGGGGGTTTGAGGGGGATTTGGGGCAGTTCTGGGGGTGCAGGGCCCACACGCTCTCAGGGCCCTGCCTGCTCATCGCCAACAAGAGGTGGGCAGGGGGCTCGGGGGGGTATTGAAGGGGTCTGGGGGAGTTCTGGGGAGGTTTGAGGGGATTTTGGGGGGATTTGGAGCTGGTTTGGGGCAGTTGTGGGGCTGCAGAGCTCACACGCTCTCAGGGACCTGCCTGCTCATCGCCAACAAGAGGTGGGCAGGGGGCTCGGGGGGCATTGAGGGGATCTGGGGGGCAGCTGGGGGAGTTCTGGGGGGGATTGAGGGGATTGGGGGGGATTTGGGGCAGTTCTGGGGGTGCAGAGCCCACACGCTCTCAGGGCCCTGCCTGCTCATCGCCAACAAGAGGTGGGCAGGGGGCTTGGGGGGCCTGGGGAGGAGATTGGGGGGGCCTGGGGAGGGGTTTGGGGGGGATTTGGGGGATTTGGGGGGGTTTGAGGGCGATTTGGGGGGGATTTGGGGCAGTTCTGGGGGTGCAGAGCCCACACACTCTCAGGGCCCTGCCTGCTCATCACCAACAAGAGATGGGGAGGGGGCTCGGGGGGGCCTGGGGAGGGGATTGGGGGGGATTTGGGGCTGGTTTGGGGGCAGTTCTGGGGGAATTGAGGGGACCTGGGGCAGTTCTGGGGCCGCTTTGGGGCAGTCCTGGGGGTGCACAGGGGCTTTGGGGGGCACAGGGTGGATCTGGGGAGCTTTGGGGGGGTCCCCAAGCCCCTTCCCCCCCCGGCCATGCCGTGGTTCGGGCCGTGCTGGTTCTGCTGCTCCCTCTGGAATGGCCCAATTTGGGGAAAGGGGGGGGGCTGGCCCAGTTTAAACTGGGGGGGGCTCCTGGCCCAGTTTTAGGGCTGGGGGGGCTCCTGGCCCAGTTTTCAGAGCTGGGGGGGCTCCTGGCCCAGTTTCAGAGCCGTTTTTATACCTGGGGGGGGCAGCCACGGCCCAGCTGCTGCTGCTGGGACCCCTCGGGGGCATTTTGGGGTCTCTGTGCCCCCCCCCAGCTCCATTTGGGGTCCCAGAGCCCCCCTGGGCTGCACTTTGGGGGTCCCAGAACCCCCTGGGCTGCACTTTGGGGTCTCTGTGCCCTCATTTGGGGGTCCCAGCCCCTCCCAGGTGTAATTTGGGGGTCTCAGCCCCTCCCAGGTGTATCTTGGGGGTCCCCCAACCCCTCTCAGGTGTATTTTGGGGGTCTCTCAGGAGTATTTTGGGGGTCTCCCAGCCCCTCCCAGGTGTATCTTGGGGGTCTCTCAGGTGTATTTTGGGGGTCCCAGCCCCTCCCAGGTGTAATTTGGGGCTCTCAAGCCCCTCCCAGGTGTATTCTGGGGGTCTCCCAGCCCCTCTCAGGTCTATCTTGGGCTCCCCCAGCCCCTCCCAGGTGTGTTTTGGGGGTCTCTCAGGTGTATTTTGGGGGTCTCCCAGTGGCTCTCAGGTGTAATTTGGGGGTCCCCCAGCCCCTCTCAGGTGTGTTTTGGGTCCCCCAGCCCTTCCCAGGTGTATCTTGGGGGTCCCAGCCCCTCTCAGGTGTATTTTGGGGGTCTCTCAGGTGTATTTAGGGCTCCCCAGCCCCTCCCAGGTGTGTTTTGGGTCCCCCAGCCCCTCCCAGGTGTATTTGGGGAGGGGTCTCACGGCGTGCCCCCCTCCCCAGACAGAGCTACGACATCAGCATCGTGGCCCAGGTGGACCAGACGGGCTCCAAGTCCTCCAACCTGCTGGACCTCAAGAACCCCTTCTTCAGGTAGGGCTGGGGGGGGCTGCGGGGCCGGGGGCACCCCCGGGACCCCCCCAGGCCCTGACACCCCCCCCCCCCCACCGCCCCCTCCCCAGGTACACGGGCACGACCCCCTCGCCCCCCCCCGGCTCCCACTACACGTCCCCGTCTGAGAACATGTGGGGCACGGGCAGCAGCTACAACATGAGCACGGGCATGGCCGTGGCCGGTGGGTCTGGGGGCTTGGGGGGTCCTGGGGAGGGGCTGGGGGGGTCCTGGGGGGGTCCTGGGGGAGAACGTGTGGGCAGCACCCACAGCATGAGCATGGGCATGGCCATGGCTGGTGGGTCTGGGGGCTTGGGGAGGGGCTGGGGAGGGGCTGTGGGTTCTGGGGAGGGTCTGGGGGGGTCCTGGGGGTTCTGGGTGGGAGTCCTGGGGTGGGTCCTGGGGGTTTTTGGGGAGTCCTGTGGGTCCTGGAGAGGGTCTGGGGGTTCTGGGGAGGGTCTGGGGGGTTCCTGGGGGTCCTGGGGGGCTCTGGGGGTGTCTCCCCCCGTTGTGGGGGTCCCTGACCCCCTCCCCACACAGGGATGGCTGTGGCTGGTGGGTCCTGGGGGCTCTGGGGAGGGGTCCTGGGGTGGGTCCTGGTGAGTCCGGGAGGTCCTGGGGGTTCTGGGGAGGGTCTGGGGGGGGTTCTGGGGGTTCCTGTGGGTCCTGGGGGCTCTGGTGGGTCTGGGTTCCTGGGGGGTTCCTGGGGGTTCTGGGGAGGGTCTGGGGAGGGTCTGGGGGGGTTCCTGGGGTTTCTCTCCCCCATTCTGGGGGTCCCTGACCCCTCCCCCCCAGGGATGCCGGCCGCCTACGACCTGAGCAGCGTCATCGCGGGGGGGACAAACGTGGGGCACAACAACCTGATCCCCCTGGGTGAGCAGGGTCAGGGGGCAGGGGTCAGGGGTCAGCACAACAACCTGATCCCCCTGGGTGAGCGGGGTCAGGGGGCAGGGGTCAGGGGTCAGCACAACAACCTGATCCCCCTGGGTGAGCGGGGTCAGGGGGCAGGGGTCAGGGGTCAGCACAACAACCTGATCCCCCTGGGTGAGCGGGGTCGGGGTCAGGGGGACTCACAGTGAGGGTGGGGGTCCCACAGTCAGGGTGGGGGTCCCATAATGAGGGTGGGGGTCCCACAATCAGGGTGAGGGTCCCACAATGAGGGTGGGGGTCCCTCAATCAGGGTGGGGGTCCCACAATCAGGGTGGGGGTCTCACAGTGAGGGTGGGGGTCCCACAATCAGGGTGGGGGTCCCACAGTCAGGGTGGGGGTCCCACAATCAGGGTGGGGGTCCCACGGTCAGGGTGGGGGTCTCACAGTGAGGGTGGGGGTCCCACAATCAGGGTGGGGGTCTCTCCCCCCCCCCAGCCTCACCGTGCCCCCCCCCAGCCAACACGGGCATCGTGAACCACACCCACTCCAGGATGGGCTCCATCATGAGCACGGGCATCGTGCAAGGTACCCGGGACCCCCTCCCCAAATAACCCCTGACCCCTCTGTGCAAGGTACCCCCTGACCCCCTCCCCAAATAACCCCTGACCCCCCTGCTGACCCCCCTGACCCCGCTGTGCCCCCTGACCCCCCTGACCCCTCTGTGCAAGGTACCCGCGACCCCCTCCCTAAATAACCCCTGACCCCGCTGTGCCCCCTGACCCCCCGACCCTCCCTGACCCCTCTGACCTCCCCTGACCCTGCTGACCCCCCTGACCCTGCTGACCCCCCTGACCCCACTGTGCCCCCGTGACCCCTCTGACCCCCCTGTGCTCCCTGACCCTGCTGACCCCCCTGACCCCACTGACCCCCGACCTCCCCTGTGCCCCCTGACCCCCCCTAACCCTGCTCACACCCCTCTGCCCCCTGACCCCCCCATGACCCCGCTGTGCCCCCTGACCACCCCTGACCCCCAATCTCCCCTGAGCCCCCTGACCCCCTCTGACCCTTCCTGACCCCGCTGTGCCCTCTGACCCTGCTGTCCCCCCATGACCCCCCCGACCCTGCTGTCCCCCCCTGACCCCTGTGACCCCCCTGACCCCCCGTGACCCCTGTGTGCCCTCTGACCCCCCCAGGCTCCTCGGGCGGGACGGGCGCCGCGGGCTCCAGCGCTCACTACCCCCCCCTGAACAGCCAGTTCACCATGGGGGGGCCGCCCCTGTCCATGGCCTCCCCCATGTCCATCACCACCAACACGATGCACTACGGCAGCTGAGCCCCCCCGGGATGGAGAGAGAGAAAAAACCAAACCGGGGACCCCCCCCCGGGATGGAGAGAGAAAAACCAAACCGGGGACCCCCCCCCGGCCCCCCCCCCCCCCCACGGGGTTTGGGCATTTTTGGGTTTTTTGGGTTTTTTTTTTGGTTTTTGTTGGTTTTGTGCAGGGGGGGGAAGGGGGGGAGGGTCGTTTTTTACCGCTGGATTGGGGGGGGGGCGGGGGGTGGGGGGTGAATCCCCCCGGGACCCCCCCGGGATGGGAACCCCCACCCCCCCCCCCGGGAGGGGCCGAATGTACCAAAAGCGCCGGGTCTGGCCCCAATCCGGGCGGGGCCTCAATAAACGGGAGGGTTTCACACTCGGGGCTCCTCGGGGGGCTCCGGGGGGGTCCCAAAAGTCCCTGGGGGCTTCCGGGGGGGTCCCAAAAATCCCTGGGGGCTTCCAAGGGAGGGACCCCAAAAATCCCTGGGGGCTCCTCGGGGGTGGGAGCGGGGCCGGTACCGGGGCCGGGCCAGGCCAGGCCGAGCTGGGACAGAGCCCCGCAGATGGGCAAGGGCAGAGGCAGCGGGGCACCGGCCCAGAACGGGCCTGGAACGGGAATGGACCGGGATGGGACCGGGAATGGAACTGGGCGGGACGGGGATGGGAACGGGATTGAACCGGGAATGGAACCGGGACAGAAACGAGATGGGACTGGGATAGAACCAGGGCAGAACCGGGATGGAACCGGAACAGACAGGGAGCGGAACCGGGGATGGCACCGGGACCGTCCCTGTCCCCGGCCCTCACCGTCCAGAGCCTCTCGCTGCCGGGACGGGACACGCCGGGTTGTGAGGGACCCTCGGTACCGGCCGGAACCGTCCCGATACCGGCCCCGCTCCAGGGACCCTCCCGGTACCGGCCCCGCTCTGCCGGTGAAGGCCCCGCCCCCAGGGACCCCTCCGGTGCCAGCCCCGCCCCCGGGGCCCTCCCGGTACCGCCGGTTCCGCTCAGCGCCGGCCCCCCCGCGCTCCGGCCGCGATGGTTCCGCCCGGTCCGTTCCCCTCCCGCCCCCTCCGGCCCCCGCGCTCCCGCCGCGACCGTTCCGGCCCGCGATGGTTCCGGGCATGGCGGCCGAGACCCCCGGGGGGGGCGGAGACCCCAGAACCCCCCCCTCAGGACCCCCCCCTCACACCGGGACCCCCCCTAAAACCCTCCAGGACCCCTCCCCAATGCGCCCAGAACCCACCCGGGATCCCCCAAAGCTCCACAGCGGTGAACGCCCCCCCCCCCCCCCACCAAAAAAAAATCAGAGACCCCCAAAAAATCCCCTCAAAATCCCCAAACCCCCCCGGGACCCCCCAAATCCCCCCAGGACCCCCCCAAAAGGACCCCCGGGCTCTTTCCCTTCTCTTTATTGGAGCCGCTGGCGGGAGAAGGGGGTGACAAGGTGGGGGGTGGGGGGGGGGGATGGGTTTGGGGGGGTGGGGGTCGCCCCCGCCCCCCCCGCGAGGGTTTTTGGGGGATTTCTGGGGGGGGTTTCGGGGCGCCCCCTCCCCACAATTCCCGGGATTTTCAGCGCCGCCGCCGCCGGTACAAAAATAAAAGCTCTGCACGACCCCTCCCCACCCGCGCGGACCCCCCACCCCCAAAACCCCCCCCCCCAAATTTCAGACGGGGATTTTGGGGGGGGGGGGGTGGGTGGGGGAGGGGTCAGATCCCCCAAATCCCCTCCCCCCCCCCCCAGTGCTACAGCAGGGCCAGAAATGGGGACCCCCCCCCCCCCAAAAAAAATTCGGAATTTTGGGGTCAGGGCCCCCCCGAGCCCCCCGGAATTGGGGAGGGTCCCCCGGTATTGCCGCGGGGGGGGCGGGGGGGGGTCCCTGTGCAAAGCGGGGAAGGTTGGGGGGAAAACCCCGAATTTGGGGGCTCCCCCAGAAATGGCTTTTGGGGACCCCCCCCTTGGAGTCTCCCCCCTTTTTGGGGTCTCCCCTCTTTGGGGTCTCCCCCCTTTTTGGGGTCTCCCCCCTTTTTTGGGGTCCCGTTCCCTGTTCTCTTCTGGGGGGGGGGAATTTTCCTCCTTTTTTTGTCTTTTCGAGTTTTTAAAAAATAGAATAAAAATTCGCCTCCCCCGACCCCCCCCAAAATGAACCCCGAAATGAATCAGGTGGAAATAATGCAAATAAAATAATGCAAATAAAATCATGCAAATAAAATAACCCAAATAAAATAACCCAAATGCAAGAATCCAATCAAATAATTCTGAGAAAAATAACTCTAATAAAATAATCCCAATAAAAATAAAATACCAATAAAATAATCGTCATAAAGTAATGATTCAGATAAAAATAATTCTGATAAAATAATTCCGATAAAAATAATCCAAATAAAATAATGATTCTGATAAAAATAATTCTGATAAAAATAATTCTGATAAAATAATCCCGATATAAATAATCCAAATAAAATAATGATTCAGATAAAAATAATTCTGATAAAATAATCCCGATAAAAATAATCCATAAAATAAAATAATAATTCTGATAAAAATAATTCTGATAAAATAATCCCGATAAAAATAATTCAATAAAATAATGATTCAGATAAAAAGAATCCCAGTGAAATTATAATTCGGATAAAAAGAATCCTGAGGAAATCATGATTCAGATAAAAAAGAATTCTGATAAAAATAATTCCGATAAAAATGACTCTGATAAAGGAATCCAAATAAAATCCCTCCAGTAAAAAATAACTCTACTAAAAAATAATTCTGATTCCATAATTCTGATAAATTATTCTGGTTAAATCATTCTGATAAATTATTCTGAATAAATAATTCCACTAAAATCATTCCAGTAAAATCATTCCAGTGGAAATAATTCCGATTAAATAATCCCATTAAAATAATTCTGATTAAAAATAATCAAAATAATTCCAATGAAAAAAATTCCATTGAAGTTATCCCAGTAAAACCATTCCAGTAAAAGAATCCCAATAAAAAGAATTCCGAGAAAAGAATTCTTAAAAAATAATTTTAAATAAAAAATCCGACTTAAAAAATCTGAGGAAAATCATTCTGATGAAAGCAATTCCAGCAAAAAGAAATCTCATAAAAATAAATGATCCCAATTAAAAAAATATCCCAAATAAAAATAACCCAAAAGGAAAAAATCCCAATAGAAAAAATCCAAATAAAAATAACCCAGATGGGTAAAGTAAAACAAATCTCATAAAAATAATCCCAATTTAAAAAGATCCCAACAAAACCAACCTGAATGGGAAAAAATCCAATAAAAAGAATCCAAATGGAAAAGAATCCAAATGGAAAAGAATCCCAATAAAAATAATCAATAATCAGAATAAAAAATAATCCCCGATAAAAATAATAAATAAGAACAACACCAGTAAAAAATAACAAATAAAAACAATGAATGAAAATAATAATGTAAAAAATAACCAAAATAAAAAATAATGCTTAAAAATGATAGAAATAAAAGTGACCCAAATAAAAATAATCCCAATTAAAAAATTAATAAAAATCATCCCAATTAATATAAGCAATAAAATAAGCAGTAAAGTAAGCAATGAAATAATCAGCAAAATAATCAGTTAAATAATCCAAATAAAAAGAATTCAAGTAAAAATAATCCAAATAAAAACAATGAATAAAAATGACAAATAAAAGAAATAATCCAAATAAAAACAATGAATAAAAATGACAAATAAAAGAAATAATCCAAATAAAAACAATGAATAAAAATGACAAATAAAAGAAATAATCCAAATAAAAGCAATGAATAAAAATGATAAATAAAAGAAATAATCCAAATAAAAACAATGAATAAAAATGACAAATAAAAGTGATGAAAATAAAAGTAATCCAAATAAAAACAATGAATAAAAATGACAAATAAAAGAAATAATCCAAATAAAAATAATTAATAAAAATGACAAATAAAAGAAATAATCCAAATAAAAGCAATGAATAAAAATGATAAATAAAAGAAATAATCCAAATAAAAACAATGAATAAAAATGACAAATAAAAGTGATGAAAATAAAAGCGATGAAAATAAAAATAACCCATAAAATAATCAATAGAAATAATCAAAATGAAAATAATAAATAAATTCAATTAACCCCAATTAAATGCAATCCCGGGGCCCCTCCCCCTCCCCCTCCTCGGGGGGTCCCGGGGGGGTCCCGGGGGGCTCCGGGGGGGGCTCGAAGCGGAACCGGGGGGGTCCCGGGGGGGGTCCCGGGGGGGGTCCCGGGGCCGGCGGCTCCGGGGGGGGCTCGGGGCTGAGCGGGGCCCGCAGCCGGAACCACTCCCGGTTCTCGTGCAGCGCCCGCAGCATCTCCCGAGCGTCCGGGTGCACCAGCTCGGCCCAGGCCTCCCACAGCGGCTGCACCACGAAATCGATGAACCCGACCTGAAATGGGGACAGGGGACAGTGAGGGGACATCGGGGACAGTGAGGGGACAGCAAGAGTGACACTGGGACAGGGGGACAGCCCCGGGACAGAGGGACAGCACTGGGACATCTCCCGAGCGTCCGGGTGAACCAGCTCGGCCCAGGCCTCCCACAGCGGCTGCACCACGAAATCGATGAACCCGACCTGGAACAGGGACAGGGGACAGTGAGGGGACAGCACTGGGGACACTGGGACAGGGGGACAGCGCTGGGGACATTGGGGACAGAGGGACAGCACTGGGACAGAGGGACAGTGAAGGGACAGCAGGGGTGACACTGGGACAGGGGGACAGTGAGGGGACAGAGGGACAGTGAGGGGACAGGGGGACAGTGAGGGGACAGAGGGACAGTGAGGGGACAGGGGGACAGTGAGGGGACACCGGGGACAGTGAGGGGACATTGGGGACAGTGAGGGGACAGGGGGACAGTGAGGGGACAATGGGGACAGTGAGGGGACAGCAGGGGTGACACTGGGACAGAGGGACAGTGAGGGGACAGAGGGACAGCACTGGGGACAGAGGGACAGTGAGGGGACAGAGGGACAGCGCTGGGACATCTCTGGGTGAACCAGCTCGGCCCAGGCCTCCTACAGCGGCTGCACCACGAAATCGATGAACCCGACCTGGGGAGGGACAATGGGGACAGTGAGGGGACATTGGGGACAGTGAGGGGACATCAGAGACAGTGAGGGGACAGCAGGGGTGACACTGGGACAGGGGGACAGCGCTGGGGACATTGGGGACAGAGGGACAGCACTGGGACAGAGGGACAGTGAAGGGACAGCAGGGGTGACACTGGGACAGGGGGACAGTGAGGGGACAGAGGGACAGTGAGGGGACATTGGGGACAGTGAGGGGACATCGGGGACATCGCAGGGATCTGCACCTGTGACTTCCTGCTGGCGGCGCTGGCACACCTGGGGCTGATCCTGTTGTGTCCCCCCAGGTGTCCCCAGGTGTATCTCAGGTGACCCAGGTGTGTCCCAGGTGTGCCCAGGTGTGCCCAGGTGTCCCTCACCTGTGATTTCTCCACGGAGGCGCTGTGCTTGTCGCACATGGGGCTGATCTCCATGTACCCCCCATGTCCCAGGTGTCCCCAGGTGTATCTCAGGTGTCCCCAGGTGTATCTCAGGTGTCCCAGGTGTGCCCAGGTGTCCCTCACCTGTGATTTCTCCACGGAGGCGCTGTGTTTGTCGCACATGGGGCTGATCTCCCTGTACCCCCCATGCCCCAGGTGTGTCCCAGGTGTATCTCAGGTGTCCCCAGGTGTATCTCAGGTGTCCCCAGGTGTGTCCCAGGTGTATCTCAGGTGTGCCCAGGTGTGCCCAGGTGTGTCTCACCTGTGATTTCTCCACGGAGGCGCTGTGCTTGTCGCACATGGGGCTGATCTCCATGTACCCCCCATGCCCCAGGTGTATCTCAGGTGTCCCCAGGTGTCCCCAGGTGTATCTCAGGTGTATCTCAGGTGTCCCCAGGTGTGTCCCAGGTGTGCCCAGGTGTGTCTCACCTGTGATTTCTCCACGGAGGCGCTGTGCTTGTCGCACATGGGGCTGATCTCCATGTACCCCCCATGCCCCAGGTGTGTCTCAGGTGTATCTCAGGTGTCCCCAGGTGTATCTCAGGTGTGCCCAGGTGTGTCTCACCTGTGATTTCTCCACGGAGGCGCTGTGTTTGTCGCACATGGGGCTGATCTCCATGTACCCCCCATGTCCCAGGTGTATCTCAGGTGTCCCAGGTGTATCTCAGGTGTGTCTCACCTGTGATTTCTCACGGAGGCGCTGTGCTTGTCGCACATGGGGCTGATCTCCCTGTACCCCCAGGTGTGTCCCCATGTCCCAGGTGTGTCCAGGTGTGCCCAGGTGTCCCTCACCTGTGATTTCTCCACGGAGGCGCTGTGTTTGTCGCACATGGGGCTGATCTCCCCGTACCCCCCATGTCCCAGGTGTATCTCAGGTGTGTCCCCATGCCCCAGGTGTGCCCAGGTGTGTCTCACCTGTGATTTCTCCACGGAGGCGCTGTGTTTGTCGCACATGGGGCTGATCTCCATGTACCCCCCATGCCCCAGGTGTATCTCAGGTGTCCCCAGGTGTCCCCAGGTGTATCTCAGGTGTATCTCAGGTGTCCCCAGGTGTGTCCCAGGTGTGCCCAGGTGTGTCTCACCTGTGATTTCTCCACGGAGGCGCTGTGCTTGTCGCACATGGGGCTGATCTCCATGTACCCCCAGGTGTGTCCCCATGTCCCAGGTGTGTCCCAGGTGTATCTCAGGTGTGCCCAGGTGTATCTCAGGTGTGTCTCACCTGTGATTTCTCCACGGAGGCGCTGTGCTTGTCGCACATGGGGCTGATCTCCCTGTACCCCCCCATGTCCCAGGTGTATCTCAGGTGTCCCCAGGTGTATCTCAGGTGTCCCAGGTGTATCTCAGGTGTATCTCAGGTGTCCCCAGGTGTATCTCAGGTGTCCCCAGGTGTATCTCAGGTGTGTCCCAGGTGTGTCCCAGGTGTATCTCAGGTGTATCTCAGGTGTGCCCAGGTGTGTCTCACCTGTGATTTCTCCACGGAGGCGCTGTGTTTGTCGCACATGGGGCTGATCTCCATGCCCCGTTCCCGCTCCCGGTCCCCCCTGCCTGAAGAACTCCTCCATGATCCGCTCCGTCCACTGCCGGTACAGCCCCAGCGGCTTCGTGGGGTTGCTCAGGTCGGCGCAGTGCACCAGGTTCCGCAGCACCTGGGGACAGGAGTGTCACCTGGGGACAGCTCGGGGACAGCACGGTCACCTGGGCCACCTCGGGGACAGCGGGGTCACCTGGGGACAGCTCGGGGACAGACAGGGTCACCTGGGGACAGCAGGGTCACCTGGGGACAGCAGGGTCACCTGGGGACAGCTCGGGGACAGCACGGTCACCTGGGCACAGCGGCGTCACCTGGGGACAGCCAGGGCCACCTCGGGACAGACAGGGTCACCTGGGGCCACCTGGGGGCAGCCAGGGCCACCTCGGGGCACAACAGGGTCACCTGGGGGCACACAGGGCCACCTGGGGACAGCAGGGTCACCTGGGCCACCTCGGGGACAGGAGTTTCACCAGGGCCACCTGGGGACAGCCATGTCACCTGGGCCACCTCGGGGACACAGGGTCACCTCAGGGACACACAGGGTCACCTCAGGGCAGACAGGGTCACCTGGGCCACCTCGGGGCACACAGGGCCACCTCGGGACAGCGGTGTCACCTGGGCCACCTTGGGGCACAGACAGGGCCACCTCGGGGGACAGCAGTGTCACCTGGGTCACCTCAGGGCAGACAGGGCCACCTGGGCCACCTTGGGGACAGGGAGGTCAACCTGGGCACAGCCAGGGCCACCTCAGGGACAGGAATGTCACCAGGGCCACCTCGGGGCACACAGGGCCACCAGGACCCCTGGGGACCCCCAAGACCACCCCAGACCCCCTTGGGGACCCCTGAAATCCCCCCAGGACCCCTTGGGGACCCCTGAAACAACCCCAGGGACCCCTGAAGTCCCCCCAGGCCCCCTTGGGGACCCCTGAAACTTCCCCCAGACCACCTTGGGGGACCCGCAAGACCACCCCAGGGACCCCTGAAATCCCCCCAGGACCCCTTGGGGGCCCCTGAAACCACCCCAAACCCCCTTGGGGACCCTCGGGACCACCCCAGGCCCCCTTGGGGACCCCTGAAATCCCCTCAAGACCCCTTGGGGACCCCTGAAACCACCCCACGGACCCCTGAAATCCCCCCAGGACCCCTTGGGGACCCGCAAGACCACCCCAGGGACCCCTTGAGGGCCCCCAGGACCCCTTGAGGACCCCTAAGACCACCCCAGACCACCTTGGAGACCCCTAAAATCCCCCAGGGACCCCTTGGGGACCCCTGAAATCCCTCCAGGGACCCCTGAAGTCCCCCCAGGCCTTCTTGGGGACCCCTGAAACTTCCCCCAGACCACCTTGGGGACCCCCAAGACCACCCCCAGGACCCCCTGGGGACCCCCAAAAACCACCCCAAGACCCCTTGAGGACCCCCAAAACCACCCCAGGACCCCTTGAGGACCCCTGAAACTTCCCCCAGGCCCCCTTGGGGACCCCCGTGCCCACCCCAGCCCCCCCTGGGCCGCCCCCAGCCCCGTTTTTGGGGCCCCCTCCCCACCTGGATGCGGTCGGTGTAGTTGTCCAGCAGCAGCACCCCCGAGCTCGTCACCTTCTTGGTCTCCACCATGGGTCTTGAGGTCGGCCAGGAGGCTCATGTGCTTGGACATGTCCGTGGCCAGCACCTGGGGGGTTCGGGGGGGTTTGGGGGATTTTAGGGGGATTTGGGGGGATTTCGGGGGGATTTGGGGGGATTTGGGGGGATTTTAGGGGGTTTTGGGAGGATTTGGGGGGATTCAGGAGGATTTTGGGGGATTTTGGAGGGTTCAGAGGGGATTTGGGGGGTTCAGAGGGGATTTGGGGAGATTTTGGGGGGATTCAGGGGATTTGGGGGGTTCAGAGGGGATTTGGGGGGGGTTTTGGGGGATTTGGGGGGATTTGAGGGGATTTTGGGAGGATTTGGGGGGTTCAGAGGGGATTTGGGGGGATTTGGGGGGATTTTGGGGGGATTTTGGAGGGTTCAGAGGGGATTTGGGGGGTTTTGGGGTATTTGGGGGGGATTTGGGGGATTTGGGGGGATTTGGGGGGATTTGGGGGATTTTGGGGGGTTCAGGGGGGGATTTTGGGGGGATTCAGGGGGGTTTTCAAGGGATTGAGGGGGAACTCTGGGGGTCTTTGGGGTGTTTTTGGTGCTGACCATGTCGATGACCATCTGGGGTATTTTTGGCAGGATTTTGGGGTGTTTTAGCCGGATTTTGGGGTATTTTAGCCGGGTTTTGGGGTGCTGACCATGTCGATGACCATCTGGGGTATTTTAGCAGGATTTTGGGGTGTTTTAGCTCAGTTTTGGGGTGTTTTTGGTGCTGACCATGTCGATGACCATCTGGGGTGTTTTTTAGCAGGATTTTGGGGTATTTTAGCTCAGTTTTGGGGGTGTTTAGGTGCTGACCATGTCGATGACCATCTGGGGTATTTTAGCAGGATTTTGGGGTGTTTCAGCTCAGTTTTGGGGTGTTTTGGTGCTGACCATGTCGATGACCATCTGGGGTATTTCTGGGCAGGATTTTGGGGTATTTTTGGCAGGATTTTGGGGTGTTTTAGCCGGTTTTTTGGTGCTGACCATGTCGATGACCATCTGGCGCAGCGCCTGCCGCTGCCTCCGGCTCAGGTTCTGGAAGATGTCACAGCCCTGCTCCTGCAGCAGCTTGAAGCCCACGGCCAGGTGATGGTTCTCCAGCACAGACTCATCGTTGTACAGCAGAGCCAGCTCCGAGTCTGGGGGCGACAGGGACCCCCGGGTCACAGGGAGAGACCCCAGGGACCCCCAGGTCACAGGGAGAGACCCCCGGGTCACAGGGAGAGAACCCCGGATCACAGGGAGAGAGACCCCAGGGACCCCCGGGTCACAGGGAGGGACCCCCGGGTCACAGGGAGAGACCCCAGGGACCCCCAGGGACCCCAGGGACCCCCGGGTCACAGGGAAGGACCCCCAGGACCCACCCCAGGACATGAGAAAGGACCCCCAGGACATGGGGAGGGACCCTCGGGTTATAGGGAGAGACCCCCAGGACCCCCCAGGACATGAGGAGGGACCCCCAGGACCCCCCAGGACATGAGGAGGGACCCCCAGGACCCCCCCAGGATATGGGGAGGGACCCCCAGGACCCTGTGGGTTACAGGGAGAGACCCCAGGGACCCTCAGGATATGGGCAGGGACCCCAGGACGCCCTGGGATATGAGGTGAGGGACCCCTGGGATATAGAGAGGGACCCCTGGGACCCCCAGGACATGGACAGGGACCCCCAGGACCCCCTGGGATATGAGGTGAGGGACCCCTGGGATATAGAGAGGGACCCCTGGGACCTGTCAGGCCATGGGGAGGGACCCCCAGCACCCCTGGGTTATAGGGAAGGACCCCCAGGACCCCCTGGGACATGGGAAGGGACCCCTGGGACCACCAGGACATGGACAGGGACCCCCAGGGACCCCCAGGGGATGGGGAGGGACCCCCAGGGACCCCCAGGACATGGACAGGGACCCCCTGGGACCCCCAGGGGATGGGGAGGGACCCCCTGGGACATGGGAAGGGACCCCTGGGGTACAGAGAGGGACCCCTGGGACCCGCAGGACATGGACAGGGACCCCCAGGGACCCCCAGGAGCCCCAGCACCCACTGGTGTTGATGAGGAACTGGTTGGACACCCCGGGGTGGTCGACGTCGTGGATGGCGGCAGCGAAGAGGGCGGCCAAGACCTCCAGGTCAGTGAAAACGTCCTGGGGAGGGGGACAGGGACAGCCTGGGACCCCCCCCAAAACACAGCGGGACCCCCACCCACCGATGGGACCCCTCAGCCATTTACGGGACCCCCCACCCATCTATGGGACCCTTCAGCCATTTATGGGACCCCTCACCCATCGATGGGACCCCCCAGCCATTTATAGGATCCTCCATTATGGGATCCCCCTCCCCATTTATGGGATCCCTCTCCATTTATGGGACTCCCCCCATCCACTTATGGGACCCCCCACCCATTTATGGGACCCTTCAGCCATTTACGGGACCCCCCACCCATTTATAGGATCCTCCATTATGGATCCCCCTCCCCATTTATGGATCCTCCCCATTTATGGACCTCCCCAGCCAGTTTTGGATCCCCCTCCCCATTTATGGGATCCCTCTCCATTTATGGGACCCCCCACCCATTTACAGGACCCTCCACCCATTTATGGGACCCCCTTCCATTTACAGGACCCCCACCCATTTATGGGATCCCTCTCCATTTATGGGACCTCCCACCCAGTTATGAGACACCGCATGTATGGATCCCCCTCCCCATTTATGGATCCCCCTCTCCATTTATGGGACCCCCCACCCATTTATCGGACCCCCCCACCCATTTATGGGACCCTCACCTATTTATGGGTCCCCCTCCCCATTTATGGGACCCCCCACCCCATTTATGGGATCCCTCTCCATTTATGGGACCCCCACCCACTTATGGGACCCCCACCCATTTATGGGACCCCCTTCCATTTACGGGACCCCCCCATCCACTTATGGGATCTCCACTCATCTATGGGACCCCCACCCATTTATGAGACTCCCATCCACTTATGGGACCCCCTTCCATTTATGGGACCCCCACCCATTTACAGGACCCCCCACCCATTTATGGACACTCCCTATTTATGGATCCCACCACCCATTTATGGGACCCCCCTACTCCTTTATGGGACCCCCACCTAATTAAGGGACCTCCCACCCAATTATGGGTCCCCCCACCCCAAAATCACACCCAGAACTGGTCCCAGCACCCCTGAACGGGTCCCTACAGTGGCTCCCACCGCCCACACAGGAGACCCCTCCCCATTAACGGATCCCCCCTCCCCATTTATGGATCCCCCCCCCCATTTATGGATCCCCCCCCCATTTATGGATCCCACTCCCCATGAATGGATCCCCCCCCCATTAATGGACCCCCTCCCCATTTATGGATCCCCCCCCATTTATGGATCCCCCTCCCCATTTATGGATCCCCCTCCCCATTTATGGATCCCCCCCCATTTATGGACCTCCCCAGCCAGTTTTGGATCCCCCTCCCCATTTATGGGACCCCCTTCCATTTATGGGACCCCCACCCATTTATGGGACCCCCACCCATTTACAGGACCCTCCACCCATTAATGGATCCCTCCCATTTACGGATCCCCCCCCCCATTTATGGATCCCCCCCCATTTATGGATCCCCCCCTCCCCGTGAGTGGGTCTGGGGTCTCACGTCGAGGGCGGGGGTGGCCAGCAGCACGTGTGTGGACTGCAGCACGTCGGCGGCGTGCAGGCTGTTGTGGTACGCCACCTCGGGGTGGTAGTGCTGCTCCAGGGCCCGGGCATAGCCCAGGAGAGCCCGCTCGGGGATGGCAAAGGTGTGCAGCAGGTCACGCTCCTGGGGCACAGAAACACCCAAAAAAATCCAAAATGTACCCAAAATGTACCCAAAACACAGCCAGAATATACACAAACACAGAGCCCGCTCGGGGATGGCAAAGGTGTGCAGCAGGTCACGCTCCTGGGGCACAAACAGACCCAAAATGTACCCAAAATGTACCCAAAATGTACCCAGAATATACCCAAAATGTACCCAAACACAGAGCCCGCTCGGGGATGGCAAAGGTGTGCAGCAGGTCACGCTCCTGGGGCACAAAATACCCAAAATGTACCAAAATATATCCAAAATATACCCAAAACACAGCCAGAATATACACAAACACAGAGCCTGCTCGGGGATGGCAAAGGTGTGCAGCAGGTCACGCTCTGGGGCACAAATACACCCAAAATGTACCCAAAATGTACCCAAAATGTACCCAAAATATACCCAAACACAGAGCCTGCTTGGGGATGGCAAAGGTGTGCACCAAGGCACGCTCCTGGGCACAGGAATGTACCCAAAATATATCCAAATGTACCCAAAATTAACCCAAAACACAGCCCTGGTGTGCCCGCTCGGGGATGGCACAGGTGTGCAGCAGGGCACGCTCCTGGGCACGGGAATGGACCCAAATGTACCCAAAATATACCCAAAATACAGCCAAAATGTACCCAAAACCAGCCAGAATACACCCAAAATGTACCCAAATGTACCCAAAATATCCCCAAAATACACCCCAAACCCCCCCCTCAGCAGCAGGGAGGGGGCTCAGGGGGTCCTGGGGGTATTTTTGGGGGTCCCGGGGCAGTTTTGGGGGTCCTGGGGGGTATTTTTGGGGTCCGAGGGGTATTTTTGGGGGTCCCAGGGCAGTTTTTGGGGGTCCCGGGGGGTAATTTTCGGGGGTCCCAGGGGTATTTTGGTGGTCCCTGGGGTATTTTTGGGGGGTCCCAGGGGTATTTGGGGGTCCCGGGTCAGTTTTTGGGGGTCCCGGGTCAGTTTTTTGGGGTGCCAGGGATATTTTTGGGGTAATTTTTGGGGTATTTCACCTGGAAGATGCTGAACATGATGACGCTGAGCGAGCGGTTGTTGGGGGTCAGGGGCTATTTTGGGGTCCCAGGGGATATTTTAGGGTTCCTGGGGGTATTTTGGGGGTCCCCTGGGATATTTTGGGGGTCCCGGGTCAGTTTTTGGGGGTTCCAGGGCAGTTTTTGGGGAATTTCACCTGGAAGATGCTGAACATGATGACGCTGAGCGAGCGGTTGTTGGGGGTCCCGGGTCAGTTTCTGGGGTCCCAGGGGTATTTTTGGGGTCCCGGGTCAGTTTTTGGGGGTCCCCGGGTCAGTTTCTGGGGGTCCCTGGGGTATTTTGGGGGGTCCCAGGCAGTTTTGGGGGTCTCAGGGCAGTTTTTGGGGTATTTCACCTGGAAGATGCTGAACATGATGACGCTGAGCGAGCGGGGTTGTTGGGGGGTCCCGGGGCAGTTTTTGGGGGTCCGGGGGGTATTTTGGGTCCCGGGTCAGTTTTTTGGGGTCCCAGGGATATTTTTGGGGTGCCAGGGGTATTTTTGGGGTGTTTTTTGGGGTATTTCACCTGGAAGATGCTGAACATGATGACGCTGAGCGAGCGGTTGTTGGGGGTCCCCGGGGGGTATTTTAGGGTTCCTGGGGGGTATTTTTGGGGCCATGGGGGTATTTTTTGGGGGGGTCAGGTAGGGGTATTTTTGGGGGTCCCAGGGGTATTTTTTGGGGGTCCCAGGGCAGTTTTTGGGGTATTTCACCTGGAAGATGCTGAACATGATGACGCTGAGCGAGCGGTTGTTGGGGGGTCAGGGGCTATTTTGGGGGTCCCAGGGGATATTTTAGGGTTCCTGGGGGGTATTTTGGTGGTCCCTGGGATATTTTGGGGTCCCTGGTCAGTTTTTGGGGGTCCCGGGTCAGTTTTTGGGGGTCCCGGGTCAGTTTTTGGGGGTCCCAGGGGTATTTTTGGGGGTGTTTTTGGGGTATTTCACCTGGAAGATGCTGAACATGATGACGCTGAGCGAGCGGTTGTTGGGGGTCCCGGGGCAGTTTTTGGGGGTCCCGGGGGGTATTTTTGGGGGTCCCAGGGGTATTTTTGGGGGGTCAGGGGGTATTTTGGGGGGTCCCAGGGGTATTTTTGGGGTCCCGGGTCAGTTTTTTGGGGTCCCAGGGGTATTTTTGGGGTGTTTTTTGGGGTATTTCACCTGGAAGATGCTGAACATGATGACGCTGAGCGAGCGGGTTGTTGGGGGGTCCCGGGGCAGTTTTTGGGGGGGGGGGGGTCCCAGGGGCAGTTTTGGGGGTCAGGGGGTATTTTGGGGGTCCCGGGTCAGTTTTTTTTGGGGTCCCAGGGATATTTTTGGGATATTTTTGGGGTATTTTGGGGTACCTGGAAGATGCTGAACATGATGACGCTGAGCGAGCGGTTGTTGGGGGTCCCGGGGCAGTTTTTGGGGGTCCCGGGGGGTATTTTTGGGGGTCCCAGGGGTATTTTTGGGGGGTCCCTGGGCAGTTTTGGGGGTACCTGGAAGATGCTGAACATGATGACGCTGAGCGAGCGGTTGTTGGGGGTCCCGGGTCAGTTTTTGGGGGTCCGGGGGGTATTTTCGGGGGTCCCAGGGGTATTTTTGGGGGGGTCAGGGGGTATTTTGGGGTACCTGGAAGATGCTGAACATGATGACGCTGAGCGAGCGGTTGTTGGGGGTCCCGGGGCAGTTTCTGGGGGTCAGGGGTATTTTTGGGGGTCCCAGGGGTATTTTTGGGGTATTTTTTGGGGGTGTTTTTGGGGTATTTCACCTGGAAGATGCTGAACATGATGACGCTGAGCGAGCGGTTGTTGGAGAACTCGGAGACGCGGGAAAATGTTCAGCCCCCCACTGGTTGAGGCTGCCCAGCTCCTGGGGAGGGGGCACGGGGGGGCGTGGGCAGGGCGGGGACCCCCCCTGCTGCTCCCCACAGACCCCCAAAAAAACCGGCCCAAGACCCCAAAAACCGGCCTGAGACCCCCCTAGACCCCCGAAGAGCCCCCAAAACCCCTCCCAGACACCCCCAGACCCCTCCAGACCCCCCAAGATCCCCCCCAGACCCCCCAAAGACCCCCCCCAGAACCCTCTGAAACCCCCCCAAAAGACCCCCCTAAAACCCCTCCCAGACCCCCCCTGAATCCCCCCAGACGCCTCCGGGAGACCCCCAAGACCCCCCCCCAGACCCTCCCCAGACCCCTCCAGGACCCCCCAAACACTCCCAGACCCTTCCGGGAGACCCCCCAGACCCCTCCCAGACCCCCCAGATTCCCCCAGACGCCCCCAAACCCTCCCAGACCCTCCCCTGAATCCCCCCCAGACCCCTCCCAGACCCCCCAGACTCCCCCAGACCCCTCCAGACACCCCCAAGACCCCCCCAAAACCCCTCCCAGATACCCCCAGAACCCTGTGAAACCCCCCCAAAGACCCCCCAAAACCTCCCCCAGCCCCTCCAGACCCCCCAGCCACCCCCAGACCCCCCAAGACCCTCCAAACGCCCCCAGACCCCTCCAGACATCCCCCAAAGACCCCCCCAAAACCTTGCCCAGACCCCCCAAGACCCCTCCCAGACACCCCGGACACCCCCAGAACCCCCCCAGACCCCTCCAGACCCCTCCCAGAGACACCCCCAGACCCTTCCGGGAGACCCCCAAGACCCTCCCCAGACACCCCCCAAACCACCCCAAACACCTCCAGACCCCCCCAAGACCCCCCCCAGACCCCCCGGACACCCCCAAACCCCTCCCAGACCCCTCCAGGAGCCCCCCCAGGACCCCCCAGACACCCCCAAGACCCCCCCCAAACCCCTCCCAGACACCCCCAGACCCCTCCAGACCCCCCGAAAAGACCTCCCCAAAACCCCCCCCAGACCCGCCAGAGCACCCCCAGACCCCTCCCAGACCCTCCCAGACCCCCCTGAAACCCCCCAGATCCCCCGGACACACCCCCCAAGACCCCCCCAAAAACCCTCCCAGACACCCCTGAATCCCCCCCAGACCCCTCCAGACCCCTCCAGGAGTCCCCCAGACCCCCCAAGACCCTCCCCAGACCCCCCCAGACCCCTCCAGGACCCCCCAAACCACCCCCAAGACCCTCCCCAGACCCCCCCAAACCCCCCCCCAGACCCCCCGGACACCCCCAAACCCCTCCCAGACCCCTCCAGGAGCCCCCCAGACACCCCCAGACCCCCCCAAGACCCCCCAAAACCCCTCCCAGACACCCCCAGACCCCTCCAGACCCTCCCAAAGACCCCCCAAAACCTCCCCCAGCCCCTCCAGAGCGCCCCCAGACCCCCCAAAACCCCTCCCAGACCCCCCTGAATCCCCCCCAGACCCTCCCCAGACCCCCCCAGACCCCTCCCGGACCCCCCAGACCCCCCCAGACCCCTCCAAGCCCCTCTCCAGACCCCCCCAGCCCCCCCAGCCGCCCCCAGCCCCACCTTGCCCAGCTGCTCCTCCCTGTCGGTCTCCACTCCGTAGCGGGGGCAGGGCCCGGGGGGGGTCCCGGGGGGGGTCCCGGGGGGGGTCCCGGGGGTCGCAGTGGGGGGGCAGCGCCCGCGATCCCCCCCCCCCGCCCCCGACCCCGGCCCGGGGGGGCCGGCCGGCGGCGCTCGGGGGGGCCCGGGCTGGGCAGGTCCACGTCGGGCTGCTTGTCTGGGGGGGAATGGGGGGAAATTGGGGGGTCTGGGGGGCTCTGGGGGGCTCTGGGGGTCCCTATGGGAGTGTCCACATCGGGCTGCTTGTCTGGGGGGAATGGGGGGTAACAGGGGGTCCTGGGGGGCTCTGGGGGGCTCTGGGGGGGTCTGGGGGGGTCTGGGGGGGTCTGGGGGTCCCTATGGGGGTGTCCACGTCGGGCTGCTTGTCTGGGGGGGAATGGGGGGAAATTGGGGGGGTCTGGGGGGTCCTGGGGGGCTCTGGGGGGGTCTGGGGGTCCCTATGGGGGTCCTGGGGGTCCTGGGGGGTCCTGGGGGGTCCCTATGGGGGTCTGGGGGGTCCCTATGGGGGTCTCCACATGGGGCTGCTTGTCTGGGGGGGAAATGGGGGGAATGGGGGTCTCGGGGTCCTGGGGGTCCCTATGGGGGGTCTGCACCTCGGGCTGCTTGTCTGGGGGGAATGGGGGGGTAACAGGGGGGTCCTGGGGGGTCCTGGGGGGGGTCTGGGGGTCCCTGTGGGGGTGTCCATGTCGGGCTGCTTGTCTGGGGGGGGGAAATGGGGGAATAATGGGGGGGAAATAGGGGGTCCTGGGGGGTCTGGGGGGGGTCTGCACCTCGGGCTGCTTGTCTGGGGGAGGAAATGGGGGAATAACGGGGGAAATGGGGGGAATGGGGGGTCCTGGGGGTCTCTGGGGGTCCCTATGGAGGTCTCCACATGGGGCTGCTTGTCTGGGGGAAATGGGGAATAATGGGGGGTCCTGGGGGTCCTGGGGGGTTCTGGGGGGTCTGCACCTCGGGCTGCTTGTCTGGGGGAAATGGGGGGATAATGGGGGGTCCTGGGGGGCTCTGGGGGTCCCTATGGGGGTCTCAGGGGTCTCAGGGCTATCCCGGGGGTCTCAGGGGGGTCTCAGGGCTGTCTCAGGGGTCCCCCGGGGGTCCCGGGGCTCTCAGGTCTATCCCGGGGGTCTCGGGGGTGTCTCAGGGGTCCCAGGGGTCCCTATGGGGGTCGCGGGGGTCTCAGGGCTGTCTCAGGCTATCCGGGGGTCTCGGGGGTCCCTATGGGGCTATCCCGGGGGTCTCGGGGGTCTCACCCACCCAGGAAGGTGCTGGCGATGTACTCGGACACCTGAACCCCCGAGCGGCTCATCCCGGACAGGTGAGAGAGCTCCCGGCTCAGCAGGCGCTTGAACTGTGGGGAGGGGGCGTCAGAGACCCCCAAAACCCCCCCAAAAACCCCCAAAAAACCCCAGGGACAGCTCCCGGCTCAGCAGGCGCTTGAACTGTGGGGAGGGGGCGTCAGAGACCCCCAAAAACCCCCCCGGGACACCCAGGGACACCCAGGGACCCCAAAGACCCTCGGGACCCCCCCCCCCAGAGCCCCCCAGGGACACCCACAGACCCACCCAGAGACCCCCGGGAACCCCCAGAGAACCCCCAGGGACCTCTAAAGACCCCCCAAGGACCCCCCCAGACCCCCCCCAGAGACCCCCGAGAACCCCCAGGGACCCCCCCCGAGACCCCCCAAGGACCCCCGGGAACCCCCCCAGACCCCCCCAGACCCCCCCAGACCCTCCCCAAAGCCCCCCAGGGATCCCCCAGAGACCCCCGAGAACCCCCAGAGACACCCCAGGGACCCCCCCGAGACCCCAGACCCCCCCCCCACGGCGCTGGTGGCACTGGGGGACATTGGGGGGACATTGGGGACATTGGGGGACATTGGGGGGCTCTGGGGGGACATTGGGGGACATTGGGGGGCTCTGGGGGGACATTGGGGGGCGCTGGTGGCGCTCTTGGCCCCCCCCCGTTTCCATCCCCCCCCCCCATTTGCCCCCTCCCCAATTGGGAGTGGGCGGAGCCTCCCCTGCACCCTCCCCCTTCCTCCTCAGCCAATCAGGAGCCGCCGTTCCGTCTCCATGGCAAACCGCCGGCTCCATGGTAACCGCGGGGGGGCAGGGGGCGGGGCCAGCGCCAGGCCACGCCCCTCCAGGAGACCCCTCCCCAAATCCCGCACGTGCCGGGGCTGCAGCGACGCCCCCGACCCCAATTGAGGGCCCAGGACCCCCCCAAACCACAACGGGACCCCCAAATGGGGCGGGGGGGCGCCTCCCCAAATCACAACGGGGACCCCCCAAATGGGGGGAAAAGCCCCCCCAGGACCCCCCCAATCACAGCGGGACCCCCAAATGGGGCGGGGGGCGCCTCCCCACACATCAACGGGACCCCCAAATGGGGGAAAAGCCCCCCCAGGACCCCCCAAATCACAACGGGATCCCCAAATGGGGGCGGGGGGCGCCTCCCCAGATCACAACGCGACCCCCCAAAGGGGGGAAAAAGCCCCCCCAGGACCCCCCAGATCACAGCGGGACCCCCAAAGGCGCGGAGGCCGCATTTTGGGGAGGGGGCGCACGCAGCCAGGGGGGGCTCGGGGGGGTCCGGGGGGGTCGGGGCCGCCCCTCCCCTTACCTGGTCCCACCAGCCCAGCGGCCGCGGCCGCGCGCAGCTCTCGCAGAACAGATCCAGCAGCGGCATCGCGGGGGCGCCGATGTGGGGAGGGGGCGCACGACCCCCGCCCCCCCCCACCCCCACCCCCGACCCCGACCCCGACCCCGACCCCGACCCCTCCTCTCACCCCTCAGCGGCTCACGGGGGGGGCCCGGACATGGCCCGGGGGAGGGGCTGGGGGGGGGTCTCGGGGTCCCCCCCCCGTGGTCAGGGGGTCCGGGGGGGCTCACATCGCCCCCAGACCCAAGGGAGGGTGAAGGCCGCCCCCTCCTCCTCCTCCTCCTCCTCCTCCTCCTGCCGGGGGTCCCGAGGGTCCTGAGCCCCCCCGGGATGGTGGGGGGGGGTCCGGGGGGGTCACTGGGGGCCCATGGGAGGGGGGATTGGGGGAGGGGAGGGGCAGAAGGAGGCGGGGATGGGGAGGGGGCGGGATCGGGGGGGGGTCCGGAGGGGTCCGGGGGGCTCTGAGGGGCTCTGGGGGGGTCCGGGGGGCTCTGGGAGGCTCCGGAGGGGTCCGGGGGTGTCAGGGGGGTCGGGGGGCGGCCGCTGGGGGGGGCAGGGAGGGGATGCGGAGGATGCGGAGGATGCGGGGAGGGTCCCAAGGGGGGTCCCGAGGGGTCCCCGAGGGTTTTGGGGGGGTTCTTGGGGGTCCCCGAGGGGGTCCCGGGGGTTTTGGGGGGTCCTCGGGGGGTCCCGGGGGCTCCGCTCGGGGGCTGCGGAGGCCGCGGAGCGCCGGGCGGGGGGGGGGGGCGCGGGGGTCAGTGCGCATGCGCGATGCTCGGCCACGCCCCTCGCTCCGCCCCTCGCTCCGCCCCGGCCACGCCCCCTGGCCGCGGTCACGGTCACTGAGGGGACACGGGGGGGACACCGGCGGAGGACACCCCCAAAATGGGTCAGGGACCCCCCAGAAAGGGTCAGGGACCCCCAAAAACCGGCCCCGGACCCCTAAAGGACACCCCAAGAGTGAGGGAACCCCCCAAAGAGGGTCAGGGACCCCAGGGGACACCCCAGGAGTGTTGGGAACCCCCCCCGAAGGGCGCGGGGACCCCGCTCAGGGCCCGATGGGTGCGGGGTCCCTCACACGGGGGTGACAGGGGCCGGGGGGGCTGGGGGACACCGTGGGGACAGTCTGGGGACACCATGGGACACCATGGGGACACCATGGGGACACCGCAGGGACACCATAGGGACAGCCTGGGGACACCGCAGGGACACCATAGGGACAGCCTGGGGACAGCACCCTGCAGTGCAGCCACCACCAGGGCCACCAACACCGCAACACAGCCAGGGCCACCAGTGCCACCAATAGGGAGAACCACTGCCACCAGTGCCACCAGTGCCACCAGTGCCACCACTGCCACCAGTGCCACCAGTGCCACCAGGGCCAGCAGGGCCAGCAGGGCCACCAGTGCCACCAACAGAGCCACTGCCACCACTGCCACCAGCGCCCGATGGCAGCACTGCCCCCTGCTGTCCCCATTGTCCCCCCGTGTCCCTGCTGTCCCCAATGTCCCCTCATTGTCCCCATTGTCCCCCCACTGTCCCCACCTTGTTGGAGGCCATCTCGCTGACCGCCCTGTGTCCCTCTGTGTCCCTGCTGTCCCCTCATTGTCCCCATGCCCCCATTGTCCCCATTGTCCCCATGTCCCCTCATTGTCCCCATTGTCCCCCACTGTCCCCACCTTGTTGGAGGCCATCTCGCTGACCGCCCGGTGCGTCTGCAGCGTCTCAGCTGCTCCAGGCACCAATCGAGCTCCTGCAGGGTGACCTGGGCCAGGTGTGGGGGCTCTGGGGACAGAGGGGACATTGGGGACAGTGACAGTGACAGTGACACAGGGACACTGGGACCAGGGACAGGGACAGGGACAG
>JANCRA010000539.1:0-30023 GCA_024362935.1 Setophaga petechia
CAATTTCCACCCCAAATCCAAGAACTCCCCAGTTTCCATCCCAAATCCCAGAATTCCTCACTTTCCATCCAATCCCAGAATTCCCCAATTTCCATCCCAAATCCTGGAATTCCCCAATTTCCATCCCCAATCCCAGGATTCCCAAATTTCCACCCCAAATCCCAGAATTCCCCAAATTTCCACGCCAAATCCCAGAATTCCCCAATTTCCCCCCCAAAACCCAGATTCCCAAATTTCCATCCCAAATTCCAGAATTCCCCAATTTCAATCCCAAAGTCCCAGAATCCCCCAATTTCAATCCCAAATCCCAGGATACCCCAATTTCCACCCCAAATCCTGTGATTCCCCAATTTCAATCCCCCATCCCAGATTTCCCCAGTTTCAATCCCAAATCCCAGATTTCCCAAATTTCCACCCCAAATCCCAGATTCCCCCAATTTCCACCCCAAGTCCCAGAATTCCCCAATCCCTGGATTCCCAATTTCCACCCCAGATCCCAGAATTCCCCAAATTTCCACCCCAAATCCCAGAATCCCCCAATTTCCATCCCAAATCCCAGAAATCCCAAATTTCCATCCCAAATCCCAGAATTCCCCAAATTTCCACCCCAAGTCCCAGAATTCCCCAATCCCAGGATTCCCAATTTCCACCCCAAATCCCAGAATTCCCAAATTTTCCATCCCAAATCCTGTGATTCCCAATTTCCATCCCCAAATCCCAGAATTCCCAAATTTCCACCCCAAATCCCAGAATTCCCCAATTTCCATCCCAAATCCCAGAATTCCCCAATTTCAATCCCAAATCCCGAATTCCCCAATTTCAATCCCCAAATCCCAGAATTCCCCAATTTCCATCCCAAATCCAGAGATGTCCCAGTTTGGATGCCAAATCCTGGAATTCCCCAGTCTGGATCGCAAATCCGGGATTCCCAATTTCAATCCCAAATCCCAGAATCCCCAAATTTCCCCTCCCAAATCCCAGAATTCCCAAATTTCCACCCAAATCCCAGAATTCCCCAATTTCCCTCCCAAATCCCAGAATTCCCAAATTTCCCCCCTCCCCGCCCCGCATCCACCTCCTCCCCCCTGTGCCTCTCCCCCTGGGGAATTCCAGGATTTTCCCTCCCTTTTCCCACCCCTCCTCCCGGGCTGGGTTTGGGGGGACATTTTGGTTTTCCAGGGATGATTCCCGAGGTTTTTTCCCGATTTTTTTTCCTGGGATCAGGAGGCTGGAGGAGGCCCTGGAGATGGACGAGATGGTGGCGGCGCTGGTGCTGAGCAGCCTGTCCTGCAGCCCCTGTGAGTCAGCATTCCCAAAAAAAATATTCCCAAAAAAATATTCCCAAAAAAAATATTCCCCAAAAAAAATATTCCCAAAAAAAAAAATATTCCCCAAAAAAAATATTCCCAAAAAAAATATTCCCCAAAAAAAAAATATTCCCAAAAAAAATATTCCCCAAAAAAAATATTCCCCAAAAAAATCCCAAAAAAAATATTCCCCAAAAAAATATTCCCAAAAAAAATATTCCCAAAAAAATATTCCCAAAAAAAAAAAATATTCCCCAAAAAAAATATTCCCCAAAAAAATATTCCCCCAAAAAATATTCCCCAAAAAAAATATTCCCTCAAAAAATATTCCCAAAAAAATATCCCAAAAAAAAATATTCCCCAAAAAAAATATTCCCAAAAAAAAAATATTCCCCAAAAAAAATATTCCCAAAAAAAAAATATTCCCCAAAAAAATATATTCCCCAAAAAAATATTCCCAAAAAAATATTCCCCCCAAAAAAATATTCCCAAAAAAATATTCCCAAAAAAAATATTCCTCAAAAAAATATTCCCAAAAAAATATTCCTCAAAAAAATATTCCCAAAAAAATATTCCAAAAAAAATATTCCCCAAAAAAATATTCCCAAAAAAAATTCCATCCCAGAACGGCCTGGGAATGGTGGGAGGCTGTGGGATGTGGGAATGGTTGGGAGTCATTCCCAAAAAAAATTCCCAAAAAAATATTCCCAAAAAAAATATTCCCCCAAAAAATTCCCCCCAAAAAAATATTCCCAAAAAAAAATATTCCCCAAAAAAATTCCATCCCAGAACGACCTGGGAATGTGGGAATGGTTGGGAGTCATTCCCAAAAAAATATTCCTCAAAAAATATTCCAAAAAAATATTCCCCAAAAAAATATTCCCAAAAAAAATTCCCAAAAAAAAAATATTCCCAAAAAAAAATTCCATCCCAGAACGGCCTGGGAATGGTGGGAGGCTGTGGATGTGGGAATGGTTGGGAGTCATTCCCAAAAAAAATTCCCAAAAAAAATATTCCTCAAAAAAATATTCCCCAAAAAAATTCCCCAAAAAAATATTCCTCAAAAAAATATTCCCAAAAAAATATTCCCCAAAAAAATATTCCCAATACCCCAAAAAAATATTCCCCAAAAAAAATATTCCTCAAAAAATATTCCCAAAAAAAATATTCCCAAAAA
Source organism: Setophaga petechia (assembly GCA_024362935.1). Taxonomy (NCBI): domain Eukaryota; kingdom Metazoa; phylum Chordata; class Aves; order Passeriformes; family Parulidae; genus Setophaga; species Setophaga petechia. Next base: position 2,485 of record JANCRA010000539.1, read on the forward strand.
AAAATATTCCCCAAAAAAAATATTCCCAAAAAAAAATATTCCCCAAAAAAAATATTCCCAAAAAAAAAATATTCCCCAAAAAAAATATTCCCCAAAAAATATTCCCAAAAAAATATTCCCACCCAAAAAAAATATTCCCAAAAAAATATTCCCAAAAAAAATATTCCAAAAAAATATTCCCAAAAAATCAAAAATATTTCCTCAAAAAAAATATTCCCAAAAAAATATTCCCCCAAAAAAATATTCCCCAAAAAAAATATTCCCCAAAAAAAATATTCCCAAAAAAAAACCAAAATATTCCCCAAAAAAAATATTCCCAAAAAAAATATTCCCAAAAAAATATTCCCAAAAAAATATTCCCAAAAAAAATATTCCCAAAAAAAATATTCCCAAAAAAATATTCCCAAAAAAAATATTCCCAAAACAAAATATTCCAAAAAAATATTCCCAAAAAAAAGTATTCCCAAAAAAATTCCAAAAATATTCCCACAAAAAAAATATTCCCAAAAAAATATCCCCAAAAAAATATTCCCAAAAAAATATTCCCAAAAAAAATATTCCCAAAAAATTACCCAAAAAAAAATATTCCCAAAAAAATAAAATTCCCCAAAAAAATAGTCCCAAAAAAAATATTCCCCAAAAAAATATTCCCAAAAAAAATATTCCCAAAAAAAATATTCCCAAAAAAATATTCCCAAAAAAAATATTCCCAAAAAAAATATTCCCAAAAAAATATTCCCAAAAAAATATTCCCAAAAAAATATTCCCCAAAAAAAATATCCCCAAAAAAAATATTCCCAAAAAAATATTCCCAAAAAAAATATTCCCAAAAAAAATATTCCCCAAAAAAAATATTCCCCAAAAAAATATCCCCAAAAAAAATATTCCCCAAAAAAAATATTCCCAAAAAAAATATTCCCCCAAAAAAATATTCCCCCAAAAAAATATTCCCAAAAAAAATATTCCCAAAAAAATATTCCCAAAAAAAAAATATTCCCCAAAAAAAATATTCCCCAAAAAAAATATTCCCCAAAAAAAATATTCCCAAAAAAATATTCCCAAAAAAAATATTCCCCAAAAAAAATTCCCAAAAAACATTCCCAAAAAAATATTCCCAAAAAAAATTCCCCAAAAAATATTCCCAAAAAAAATATTCCCAAAAAAAATATTCCCCCAAAAAAATATTCCCAAAAAAAAAAAATATTCCCCAAAAAAAATATTCCCCAAAAAAATATTCCCCAAAAAAAATATTCCCAAAAAAATATTCCCAAAAAAATATTCCCAAAAAAAATATTCCCCAAAAAAAATATTCCCAAAAAAATATTCCCCAAAAAAATATTCCCCAAAAAAAATATCCCCAAAAAAAAAAATATTCCCCAAAAAAAATATTCCCAAAAAAAATATTCCCCAAAAAAAATATTCCCAAAAAAATATTCCTCAAAAAATATTCCCAAAAAAATATTCCCAAAAAAAAAAATATTCCCCAAAAAAAATATTCCCAAAAAAAATATTCCCCAAAAAAAATATTCCCAAAAAAAAAAATATTCCCCAAAAAAAATATTCCCAAAAAAAATATTCCCCAAAAAAAATATTCCCAAAAAAATATTCCCAAAAAAAATATTCCCAAAAAAATATTCCCAAAAAAAAAAATATTCCCCAAAAAAAATATTCCCAAAAAAATATTCCCAAAAAAAAAATATTCCCCAAAAAAAATATTCCCAAAAAAAATATTCTCAAAAAAAATTCCATCCCAGAACGACCTGGGAATGGTGGGAGGCTGTGGGATGTGGGAATGGTTGGGAGTCATTCCCAAAAAAAATTTCCAAAAAAATATTCCTCAAAAAAATATTCCAAAAAAAATATTCCCAAAAAAAATATTCCCCAAAAAAAATATTCCCAAAAAAATATTCCCCAAAAAAAATTCCCAAAAAAATATTCCCCAAAAAAAATATTCCCAAAAAAAATTCCATCCCAGAACGACCTGGGAATGGTGGGAGGCTGTGGGATGTGGGAATGGTTGGGAGTCATTCCCAAAAAAAATTCCCAAAAAAATATTCCCCAAAAAAAATATTCCCAAAAAAAATATTCCCAAAAAAATATTCCCAAAAAAAAATATTCCCAAAAAAAAAACCATCCCAGAACGACCTGGGAATGGTGGGAGGCTGTGGGATGTGGGAATGGTTGGGAGTCATTCCCAAAAAAAAATTTCCAAAAAAATATTCCTCAAAAAAATATTCCCCAAAAAATATTCCCAAAAAAATATTCCCAAAAAAAAAAATATTTCCCAAAAAAAATATTCCCAAAAAAAATTCCATCCCAGAACAACCTGGGAATGGTGGGAGGCTGTGGGATGTGGGAATGGTTGGGAGTCATTCCCAAAAAAATATTCCCCCCAAAAAATATTCCCAAAAAAAATATTCCCAAAAAAATATTCCCAAAAAAAATATTCCCAAAAAAATATTCCAAAAAAATATTCCCCAAAAAAAATATTCCCAAAAAAAAATATTCCCCAAAAAAATTCCATCCCAGAACAACCTGGGAATGGTGGGATGTGGGAATGGTTGGGAGTCATTCCCAAAAAAAATTTCCAAAAAAATATTCCCAAAAAAAATATTCCCAAAAAAATATTCCCAAAAAAAAAAATATTCCCCAAAAAAAATATTCCCAAAAAAAATATTCCCAAAAAAATATTCCCAAAAAAAATATTCCCAAAAAAATATTCCCAAAAAAAAAAATATTCCCAAAAAAATATTCCCAAAAAAAATATTCCCCAAAAAAAATATTCCCAAAAAAATATTCCCAAAAAAAATATTCCCAAAAAAATATTCCCAAAAAAAAAAATATTCCCCAAAAAAAATATTCCCAAAAAAATATTCCCCAAAAAAAATATTCCCAAAAAAAAAAAATATTCCCCCCAAAAAAATATTCCCCAAAAAAAATATTCCCAAAAAAAAAAAATATTCCCAAAAAAAAATATTCCCAAAAAAATATTCCTCAAAAAAATATTCCCAAAAAAATATTCCCCCCAAAAAAATATTCCCAAAAAAAAATATTCCCAAAAAAATATTCCCAAAAAATATTCCCCAAAAAAATATTCCCCAAAAAAAAATATTCCCAAAAAAAAAATTCCATCCCAGAACGACCTGGGAATGGTGGGAGGCTGTGGGATGTGGGAATGGTTGGGAGTCATTCCCAAAAAAAATTCCCAAAAAATATTCCCCAAAAAAAATATCCCCAAAAAAAAAAAATCCCCAAAAAAAATTCCCCAAAAAAATATTCCCAAAAAAAATTCCATCCCAGAACGGCCTGGGAATGGTGGGAGGCTGTGGGATGTGGGAATGGTTGGGAGTCATTCCCAAAAAAAATTTCCCCAAAAAAATATTCCTCAAAAAAATATTCCCAAAAAAATATTCCCCAAAAAAAAAATATTTCCCAAAAAAAATTCCATCCCAGAACAGCCTGGGAATGGTGGGAGGGATGTGGGAATGGTTGGGAGTCATTCCCAAAAAAAATTCCCAAAAAAAATTCCCAAAAAATATTCCCCAAAAAAATATTCCCAAAAAAAAAATATTCCCAAAAAAAATTTCCAAAAAAATATCCCCAAAAAAATATTCCCCCAAAAAAAATTCCCCCCAAAAAAAAATATTCCCAAAAAAAAATATTCCCCAAAAAAAATATTCCCAAAAAAAATTCCATCCCAGAACAGCCTGGGAATGGTGGGAGGCTGTGGGATGTGGGAATGGTTGGGAGTCATTCCCAAAAAAAATTCCCAAAAAAATATTCCTCAAAAAAAATATTCCCAAAAAAAATTCCCAAAAAAATATTCCTCAAAAAAATATCCCCAAAAACATATTCCCAAAAAAATATTTCCCAAAAAAATATTCCCCAAAAAAAATATTCCCAAAAAAAAAATATTTCCAAAAAAAATTCCATCCCAGAACAACCTGGGAATGGTGGGAGGCTGTGGGATGTGGGAATGGTTGGGAGTCATTCCCAAAAAAAATTCCCAAAAAAATATTCCTCAAAAAAATATCCCCCAAAAAAATATTCCCAAAAAAATATTCCCCAAAAAAAAAATATTCCCAAAAAAAAATATTCCCAAAAAAAATTCCATCCCAGAACAACCTGGGAATGGTGGGAGGCTGTGGGATGTGGGAATGGTTGGGAGTCATTCCCAAAAAAAATTCCCCAAAAAAAATATTCCCAAAAAAATATTCCCCAAAAAAATATTCCCAAAAAAAAATATTCCCAAAAAAAAATTCCATCCCAGAACGGCCTGGGAATGGTGGGAGGCTGTGGGATGTGGGAATGGCTGGGTGGGAAAAGGGGAAAGGGGTTTTTTGGGAATTCTGCTGGGAGAGGGGAGGGAGTTGTTCCCAAAATCCAACCTGGAAAAATTTGGGAGAAATCCCAATTTCTCCTGCCAGGGAATTCCAGATCCGGGTCCCCAAGAGCCACATCCATGGGATTGGGAATTCCTCCTGGAAGGAATTGTTCCCAAAATTTGGCCTGAACTTCTCCCTGGAAAAATTTGGGAGAAATCCCAATCCCACCTGCCAGGGAATTCCAGATCTGTGTCCCCAGGTGCCACCTCCACAGGAATTTGGGAATTCCTCTGGGAATGGGGCAGGAATTGTTCCCAAAACCCAACCTGGGACAATTTGGGAGAAATCCCAATTGCTCCTATCAGGGAATTCCAGATCCGGGTCCCCAGGTGTCACTTCCATGGAATTCCTCAGGAATGGGGATTCCAAACCTCCCTGGGCAGGAATTGTTCCCAAAATCCAACCTGAACTTCCCTGGAAAATTTTGGGAGAAATCCCAATCCCACCTGCCAGGGAATTCCAGATCCGTGTCCCCAGGTGCCACCTCCACAGGAATTTGGGAATTCCTCTGGGAATGGGGCAGGAATTGTTCCCAAAATCCAACTTGGGACAATTTGGGAGAAATCCCAATTCCTCCTGTCAGGGAATTCCAGATCCGTGTCCCCAAGAGCCACATCCATGGGGATTGGGAATTCCTCCTGGAAGGAATTGTTCCCAAAATTTGGCCTGAACTTCTCCCTGGAAAAATTTGGGAGAAATCCCAATCCCACCTGTCAAGGAATTCCAGATCTGTGTCCCCAGTGCCACATCCACAGGGATTGGGAATTCCTCTGGGAATGGGGAAGGAATTGTTCCCAAAACCCAACCTGGAAAATTTTGGGACAAATCCCAATAGCTCCTGTCAGGGAATTCCAGATCCGGGTCCCCAGGTGTCACTTCCATGGAATTCCTCAGGAATGGGGATTCCAAACCTCCCTGGGCAGGAATTGTTCCCAAAATCCAACCTGAACTTCCCTGGAAAACTTTAGGAGAAATCCCAATCCCACCTGTCAGGGAATTCCAGATCCGTGTCCCCAGTGCCACTTCCACAGGGATTTGGGAATTCCTCAGGATTGGGGATTCCAAATCTCCCTGGGCAGGAATTGTTCCCAAAATCCAACCAGAACTTCCCTGGAAAAATTTGGGAGAAATCCCAATCCCAGCTGTCAGGGAATTCCAGATCCAGGTCCCCAAGAGCCACATCCATGGGGATTGGGAATTCCTCCTGGAAGGAATTGTTCCCAAAATTTGGCCTGAACTTCTCCCTGGAAAAATTTGGGAGAAATCCCAAATCCCAGCTGTCAGGGAATTCCAGATCAATGTCCCCAAGAGCCACTTCCACAGGAATTTGGGAATTCCTCTGGGAATGGGGCAGGAATTGTTCCCAAAATCCAACCTGGAACAATTTGGGACAAATCCCAATTTCTCCTATCAGGGAATTCCAGATCCGTGTCCCCAAGTGCCACATCCATGGAATTCTCTGGGAATGGGGATTCCAAATCTCCCTGGGCAGGAATTGTTCCCAAAATCCTACCTGAACTTCCCTGGGACAATTTGGGAGAAATCCCAATCCCACCTGTCAGGGAATTCCAGATCCGTGTCCCCAAGAGCCACATCCACAGGGATTTGGGAATTCCTCTGGGAATGGGGCAGGAATTGTTCCCAAAATCCAACCTGGGACAATCTGGGAGAAATCCCAATCCCTCCTGTCAGAGAATTCCAGATCTGGGTCCCCAAGTGCCACATCCACAGGGATTTGGGATTCCTCAGGAATGGGGATTCCAAATCTCCCTGGGCAGGAATTGTTCCCAAAATTTGGCCTGAACTTCTCCCTGGAAAAATTTGGGAGAAATCCCAATCCCACCTGTCAGGGAATTCCAGATCTGGGTCCCCAAGAGCCACTTCCACAGGGATTTGGGAATTCCTCTGGGAGTGGGGCAGGGCAGGAATTGTTCCCAAAATCCAACCTGGAACAATTTGGGAGAAATCCCAATTGCTCCTATCAGGGAATTCCAGATCCGGGTCCCCAGGTGTCACTTCCATGGAATTCCTCAGGAATGGGGATTCCAAACCTCCCTGGGCAGGAATTGTTCCCAAAATCCAACCTGAACTTCCCTGGAAAATTTTGGGAGAAATCCCAGTCCCAGCTGCCAGGGAATTCCAGATCCGTGTCCCCAAGTGCCACCTCCACAGGGATTTGGGAATTCTCTGGGAGTGGGGCAGGAATTGTTCCCAAAATCCAACCTGGAACAATTTGGGAGAAATCCCAATAGCTCCTGTCAGGGAATTCCAGATCCGTGTACCCAGGTGCCACTTCCATGGAATTCTCTGGGAATGGGGATCCCAAACCTCCCTGGGCAGCTCTTTCCCTTAAGGAATTCCCAAAATCCAACCTGAACTTCCCTGGGACAATTTGGGAGAAATCCCAATCCCACCTGTCAGGGAATTCCGGGTCCCCAAGAGCCACATCCATGGGATTGGGAATTCCTCCTGGAAGGAATTGTTCCCAAAATTTGCCCTGAACTTCTCCCTGGAAAATTTTGGGAGAAATCCCAATCCCAGCTGCCAGGGAATTCCAGATCCGTGTCCCCAGGTGCCACATCCATGGAATTCTCTGGGAATGGGGATTCCAAACCTCCCTGGGCAGCTCTTTCCCTTAAGGAATTCCCAAAATCCAACCTGAATTTCCCTGGCAAATTTTGGGAGAAATCCCAATCCCACCTGTCAGGGAATTCCAGATCCGTGTCCCCAGGTGGGATTTCCACAGGGATTTGGGAATTCCTCTGGGAGTGGGGACGGAATTGTTCCCAAAACCCAACCTGGAACAATTTGGGAGAAATCCCAATCCCTCCTGTCAGGGAATTCCATGTCTCCAAGTCCCACTTCCACAGGAATTTGGGAATTCCTCAGGGATGGGGATTCCAAATCTCCCTGGGCAGGAATTGTTCCCAAAATCCAACCTGAACCTCCCTGGAACAATCTGGGACAAATCCCAATCCCAGCTGCCAGGGAATTCCAGATCCGGGTCCCCAAGAGCCACCTCCATGGGGATTTGGGATTCCTCAGGATTGGGGCAGGAATTGTTCCCAAAACCCAACGTGGGACAATTTGGGAGAAATCCCAATTTCTCCTATCAGGGAATTCCAGATCCGTGTCCCCAAGAGCCACATCCATGGGGATTTGGGATTCCTCCTGGAAGGAATTGTTCCCAAAATTTGCCCTGAACTTCTCCCTGGAAAATTTTGGGAGAAATCCCAATTTCTCCTGCCAGGGAATTCCAGATCCGTGTCCCCAAGTGCCACCTCCACAGGGATTTGGGAATTCCTCTGGGAATGGGGCAGGAATTGTTCCCAAAATCCAACCTGGGACAATTTGGGAGAAATCCCAATCCCTCCTGTCAGGGAATTCCAGAGGGGACAAAACCAGGGGTGGCACGGAGAGGACACGGCCGAGGGTGGCACGGAGGGGACACAGACAGGGGTGACACGGAGGGGACACAGACAGGGGTGGCACGGAGAGGACACGGCCGAGGGTGGCACAGAGGGGACACGGCCGGGAGTGGCACGGAGGGGACACAGACAGGGGTGACACGGAGGGGACAGAGTTCTGGCAGAGCTGGGTTTCAGAAGAGGGACGTTGTCCCCGAGGTGACAATGGCACCGTGTCCCCAAGGTGACAGTGGCAGTGTCCCCTCAGGGAATCAGTTGTCCCCAAGGTGACAGTGGCACTGTGTCCCCTCAGGGGTTTAGTTGTCCCTCTGTTCCTGTCGGTGACAATGTCCCCGTGTCCCCTCAGTGAAAATGTCCCCGTGCCCCCTCGGTGACAATGCCACCGTGTCCCCTCAGTGACAGTGCCACTGTGCCCCCTCAGTGACAATGTCCCCGTGTCCCCTCGGTGACAATGCCACTGTGTCCCCATGGGAGTTCAGCTGTCCCCGTGTCCCCTTGGTGACAATGCCACTGTACCCCCTCAATGACAATGTCACCGTGCCCCCTCAGTGACAATGGCACTGTGTCCCCATGGGAGTTCAGCTGTCCCCGTGCCCCCTCAGTGACAATGTCCCCGTGTCCCCTGGGTGACAATGTCCCCGTGTCCCCATGGGAGTTCAGCTGTCACCGTGCCCCCTCAGTGACAATGTCCCTGTGTCCCCTCAGTGACAATGCCACCATGTCCCCTCAGTGACAATGGCACCATGTCCCCTCGGTGACAATGGCACCGTGTCCCCATGGGAGTTCAGCTGTCCCCGTGTCCCCTCGGTGACAATGTCCCCGTGTCCCCTCAGTGACAATGTCCCCGTGTCCCCTGGGTGACAATGTCCCCGTGTCCCCTCGGTGACAATGTCCCCGTGTCCCCTCAGTGACAATGTCCCCGTGTCCCCTGGGTGACAGTGTCCCCGTGTCCCCTCTCTCAGCCTGGCAGGTGGCCGGTGACCCCTGGAGGGACAGCGGGGACACCTCAGACAGCGGCAGCAGCACCAGCGGCCACTGCAGCGGCCCTGGCAGTGCCACCGTGTCCCCTCCCCATGGCCCTGGCAGTGCCACCGTGTCCCCTCCTCACTGTCCCAGCAGTGCCACCATGTCCCCTCCTTACTACCCTGGCAGTGCCACCATGTCCCCTCCCCATTGTCCTGATGCTGTCACCGCGTCCCCTCCCCACTGTCCCAGCAGTGTCACTGCGTCCCCTCCCCATGGCCCTGGCAGTGTCACCACGTCCCCTCCTCACTGTCCCAGCAGTGCCACCCCGTCCCCTCCCCATGGCCCTGGCAGTGCCACCGTGTCCCCTCTTCACCGTGGTGGCAGTGCCACCTCTTCCCCTCTTCACTGTGGTGGCAGTGCCACCATGTCCCCTCCTTACTACCCTGGTGCTGCCGCCGCGTCCCCTCTTCACTGTGGTGGCAGTGTCACCGTGTCCCCTCTTCACTGTGGTGGCAGTGTCACCGTGTCCCCTTTTTACTACCCTGGCAGTGCCACCGTGTCCCCTCCTCATTGTCCTGGCAGTGCCACCGTGTCCCCTCCCCACCATGGTGGCACTGTCCCCGTGTCCCCTGTGAGCCATGGTGGCACTGTCCCCGTGTCCCCTGTGAGCCATGGTGGTGGCACTGTCCCCGTGTCCCCTCCCCACCATGGTGGCACTGTCCCCGTGTCCCCTGTGAGCCATGGTGGCACTGTCCCCGTGTCCCCTGTGAGCCATGGTGGTGGCACTGTCCCCGTGTCCCCTCCCCACCATGGTGGCACTGTCCCCGTGTCCCCTGTGAGCCATGGTGGTGGCACTGTCCCCGTGTCCCCTGTGAGCCATGGTGGTGGCACTGTCCCCGTGTCCCCTGTGAGCCATGGTGGCACTGTCCCCATGTCCCCTGTGAGCCATGGTGGTGGCACTGTCCCCGTGTCCCCTGTGAGCGATGGTGGCACTGTCCCCGTGTCCCCTGTGAGCCATGGTGGCACTGTCCCCGTGTCCCCTGTGAGCCATGGTGGCACTGTCCCCGTGTCCCCTGTGAGCGATGGTGGCACTGTCCCCGTGTCCCCTGTGAGCCATGGTGGTGGCACTGTCCCCGTGTCCCCTGTGAGCGATGGTGGCTTCCACAGCGACCCCGAGCCCTCGGTGACAGAGGAGCCCGCGCTGCCACAGGGCAAGGTGGGTGACAATGACACAGGGCCACCGGGCAGGGGACAGTGACAGCGGGGAGGGGACAGTGACAGCAGGGAGGGGACAGAGACAGCAGGGGGGGGACAGGGCCAGCAGGGAGGGGACAGTGTCACCAGGCAGGGTGACAGCGGGCAGGTGATAGTGTCCCTGGGCAGGGGTGGCAGTGTCCCCGGGCAGGGTGACACTGGGCAGGGTGGCAGTGTCCCCAGGCAGGGTGACACTGGGCAGGGTGGCAGTGTCCCCAGGCAGGGTGACACTGGGCAGGGTGGCAGTGTCCCTGGGCAGGGTGACAGTATCCCCGGGCAGGGTGGCAGTGTCCCCATGCAGTGTCCCCAGGCAGGGGTGGCAGTGTCCCCGGGCAGGATGGCAGTGTCACCAGGCAGGGTGACACTGGGCAGGGTGGCAGTGTCCCCAGGCAGGGTGGCAGTGTCCCCAGGCAGTGTCCCTGGGCAGGGTGGCAGTGTCCCCATGCAGGGTGGCAGTGTCCCCAGGCAGGGTGGCAGTGTCCCCAGGCAGTGTCCCCAGGCAGTGTCCCCAGGCAGTGTCCCCGGGCAGGGTGGCAGTGTCCCCAGGCAGGGTGGCAGTGTCCCCAGGCAGGGTGACACTGGGCAGGGGTGGCAGTGTCCCCAGGCAGGATGGCAGTGTCCCCAGGCAGGATGACACTGGGCAGGGTGGCAGTGTCCCCAGGCAGGGTGGCAGTGTCCCCAGGCAGTGTCCCCGTGCCGTGTGACACGGCTGTTGTCCCCAGGGCCCGTGGCGGGCACAGTTCCCATGCCGGTGGCACCGGAGCTGCCACCACCGGAGCTGCCACCGCCAGAGATGCCACCAGCAGAACTGTCACCACCTGCCGTGAGTGTGGCACCAGGGGGGCATCCCAGGATTCCACATCCCCAAATTCCCAGAATTCCCCATCCCAGCATTCCCAACATTCCCACAATTCCCCATCCCACAATTCCCACAATTCCCAAAATTCCCCATCCCACCCAGAATTCCCAACATTCCCCATCCCAGAATTCCCAACATTCCCAGAATTCCCAAAATTCCCCACCCCAGAATTCCCAACATTCCCAAAACAATTCCCCATCCCAGAACTCCCAACATTCACCATCCCAGAATTCCCAGCATTCCCAACATTCCCCATCTCAGAATTCCCATCATTCCCAACATTCCCAACATTCCCCATCCCAAAATTCCCAACATTCACCATCCCAGAATTCCCACAATTCCCCATCCTAGAATTCCCAAAATTTCCCATTCCAGAATTCCCAACATTCCCAGAATTCCCACAATCCCCCATCCCAGCATTCCCAACATCCCCCATGCCCCTGTGCCTCTGTTGCTGTCCCCATGTCCCCGTGTCCCTTTGTCCCTGTGTTGTCCCTCTGTTGTCACCCATGTCCCTGTGTCCCTGTGTTGCTGTCCCCATGTCTCCATGTCCCGTGTCCCCATGTCCCCGTGTCCCCATGTTGTCCCTCTGTTGTCACCCGTGTCCCTGTGTCCCCATGTCCCCGTGTCCCTGTGTCCCTCTGCTGTCACCCATGTCCCCATGTCCCTGTGTTGCTGTCTCCATGTCTCCGTGTCCCCATGTCCCTGTGTCCCCATGTCCCCATGTCCCCATGTCCCCGTGTCCCCATGTCCCCGTGTTGTTGTCCCCCATGTCCCTCTGTTGTCACCCATGTCCTCGTGTCCCTGTGTTGCTGTCCCCGTGTCCCTGTGTCCCCGTGTCCCTGTCTCCCTGTGTTGCTGTCCCTCTGTCCCCATGTCCCCGTGTCCCCATGTCCCCATGTCCCCATGTCCCCGTATCCCTGTGTCTCCATGTCCTCATGTCCCCCTGTCCCCGTGTCCCTGTGTCCCCATGTCCCTCTGTCCCCATGTCCCCATGTCCCCGTGTCCCCATGTCCCCGTGTCCCTGTGTCCCCATGTCCCCATGTCCCCATGTCCCCATGTCCCCGTGTCCCCATGTCCCCGTGTCCCTGTGTCCCCATGTCCCTCTGTCCCCATGTCCCCATGTCCCCGTGTCCCCATGTCCCCGTGTCCCTGTGTCCCCATGTCCCCGTGTCCCCATGTCCCCATGTCCCCGTGTCCCCGTGTCCCCATGTCCCCGTGTCCCCGTGTCCCCGTGTCCCCATGTCCCCGTGTCCCGTGTCCCCTCAGGTCAGGCTGTGACGGTGACAAGGATTTCTGTTTCTGTGTCACGGAGCTGCGCCTGCCCCAGGAGGAGCCACCGCCCCCGGAGCTGCCACCACCACCCGCTGTCCCCAACGCTGTCCCCAGTGTCACCACTGACCCTGGTGCCAGCGGGGCCGTGTCCTGCCCTGTCCCCATGGCCACCCAGTCCTGCCCTGTCCCCACTGTCACCCAGCCTGGCCCTGTCCCCACTGTCACCCAGCCCGGCCCTGTCCCCATGGTCACCCAGCCCAGCCCTGTCCCCACTGTCACCCAGCCTGGCCCTGTCCCCGTTGTCACCCAGCCCGGCCTGAGCCACTCGGCCCCGCCCGGCTCCTTGTGGCACATCCAGGCCGACCACGCCTACCAGGTGACAGCACGGGGACACCTGGGGACATGGCTGGGACATGGCTGGGGACATCAGGGACACGGCTGGGGATAGAGCTGGGGACAGCGAGGGCATCCATGGGGACATCACGGGGACAGAGCTGAGGGCATCAGGGGGACACGGCTGGGGACAGAGCTGGGACATGGCTGGGGACAGAGCTGGGGACAGAGCTGGGACATGGCTGGGGACACAGCTGGGACATGGCTGGGGACAGAGCTGGGACATTGGGGACACGGCTGGGGACAGAGCTGGGACACTGGGGACCCTGCTGGGGATAGAGTTTGGGACATCACATCCTTGGGGGCACCCATGGGGACATTGGGGACGTCAGGGATGTCGTGGGGACATCCATGGGGACAGAGCTGGGATATGGCTGGGGACATCCATGAGGACATCCATGGGGACAGAGCTGGGACACACCTGGGGATGTCCATGGGGACATGGCTGGGGATGGAGCTGGGGACATCCATGGGGACATCACAGGGACATCCATGGGGACATGGCTGGGGTCAGAGCTGGGGACATCTGTGGGGACATCCCCGGGGAAACAGCTGGGGACATCCCTGGGGACATCGGGGGGACATCCCTGGGGACATTTGTGGCATAGAGATGGGAATGGCCATGGGGACAGTGCAGGGACATTGGGGACATTGTGGGGACATGGCTGGGGACAGAGCTGGGACATGGCTGGGGACAGAGCTGGGGACATTCATGGGGACAGATATGGGGACAGTGTGGGGACATGACTGGGGACATTCATGGGGACACTCGTGGGGACATGACTGGGGACATTCATGGGGACACTCGTGGGGACATGGCTGGGGATGTCCCTGGGGACATTCCAGGATTTGTGTCCCTGTCCCCAGCTCAGGGATTTCCATCCCTGTCCCCTGGTGTCCCAAACTCAGGGATTTGCGTCCCTGTCCCTGTCCCTGTCCCTGACTCAAGGAACGGGGATTCCTGGGAATGGGGGATTTTTAGGGAATGGGAGATTCCAATGGAATGGGGGATTCCTGGGAATGGAGGATTTCTGGGGATGGGGCATTCCCATGGAACGGGGGATTCTCATGGAATGGGGGATTTCCATGGCATGGGGGATTCCCAAGGGAATGGGGGATTTTTTGGGAACGGGAGATTCCCAGGTAATGGGGGATTTTTATGGAATGGGGGATTGCTGGGAATGGGGGATTTCCAGGGAATGGGAGATTCCAGGGGAATGGGGGATTCCTGGAAATGGGGAATTCTCGGGAATGGGAGATTGCCAGTGGAATGGGGGATTTATGGAATGGGGGATTTCTGGGAATGGGGTATTCCAGAGAATGAGGGATTTCTATGAAATTGGGGATTTCTATGGAATGGGGGATTCCCACAGGAATGGGGGATTTTTAGGGAATGGGAGATTCCAATGGAAGGGGGGATTTTTAGGGAATGGGGGATTCTCATCGAATGGGGGATTCCTGGGAATGGGGGATATGGAATGTGGGATTCCAGTGGAATGGGGGATTCCTGGGAATGGGGGATTCCTGGGAATGGAGGATTTCCAGAGAATGAGGGATTTCTATGAAATTGGGGATTTCTATGGAATGGGGGATTCCCACAGGAATGGGGGATTCCTGGGAATGGGAGATTTTTAGGGAATGGGAAATTCCTGGGAATGGGGGATTCTTGGGAATGGGGGATTTCCATGGGAGATTCCCAGGTAATGGGGGATTTTTATGGAATGGGGGATTCCTGGGAATGGAGGATTTTCAGGGAATGAGGGATTTCTATGGAATGGGGGATTCCCAGGGAATGGGGGATTTTTAGGGAATGGGGCATTTCCAGGGAAGGAGGGGTTCCCACAGGAATGGGGGATTTCTATGGAATGGGGGGTTCTTGGGAATGGGGGATTTTTAGGGAATGGGAGATTTTTAAGGAATGGGGGATTCTCAGGGAATGGAGGATTTTTAGGGAATGGGGGATTCCTGGGAATGGGATGGGGGATTCTTATGGGAATGGGGGATTTTTAGGGAATGGGGGATTCTTATGGGAATGGAAAATTCCCAAGGGCTGGGACATTCCCATGGGGTGGGACATTCCCATGGACTGGGACATTCCCATGGGGTGGGACATTGCCAAGGGATGGGACATTCCCATGGGGTGGGACATTCCCGTGGGGTGGGACATTCCCGTGGGGTGGGACATTCCCAAGGGATGGGACATTCCCATGGGATGGGACATTCCCAAGGGATGGGACATTCCCATAGAATGGGACATTCCCATGGGATGGGACATTCCCAAAGAAAGGGGGACATTCCCAAGGAGTGGGACATTCCCAAGGACTGGGACATTCCCAAGGGATGGGACATTCCCAGCGCTGACCCTGTCCCCGTTCCTGTCCCCAGGCTCTGCCGTCCATCCAGATCCCGGTGTCCCCCCACATCTTCACCAGCATCAGCTGGGCCACGGCCACCGCGCCCCTGCCACCGGTGAGTGCCACCACCCCCCTGAGTGCCACCACCCCCTTGAGTGCCACCATGCCCCTGAGTGCCACCACCCCCCTGAGTGCCACCATGCCCCTGAGTGCCACTGCGCCCCTGCCACCGGTGAGTGCCACCATGCCCCTGAGTGCCACCACCCCCCTGAGTGCCACCATGCCCCTCAGTGCCACCACCCCCCTGAGTGCCGCCTGCCCCCTGAGTGCCACCCCCCCTGAGTGCCACCATGCCCCTGAGTGCCACCACCCCCCCTGCCACCGGTGAGTGACACCATGGCCCTCAGTGCCACCACCCCCCTGAGTGCCACCTGCCCCTGAGTGCCACCTCCTTGAGTGCCACCACCCCCCTGCCACTGGTGAGTGCCACCATGCCCCTGAGTGCCGCCTGCCCCCTGAGTGCCACCGCCCCCCTGAGTGCCACCACCCCCCTGCCACCGGTGAGTGCCACCATGCCCCTGAGTGCCACCTCCCTGAGTGCCACCATGCCCCTGAGTGCCACCATCCCCCTGTCTGAGTGCCACCTGCCCCCTGAGTGCCACCCCCCTGGGTGCCACCACCCCCCACCCTGAGTGCCACCTGCCCCCTGTCTGAGTGCCACCACTCCCCTGTCACCGGTGAGTGCCACCTCCCTGAGTGCCACCTGCCCCCTGTCCTCGTCACCGGTGAGTGCCACCTGTGCCAGCTGTGCCCTTCATGAGCCAGTGCCTCCTTTTTCCTATTTTTTCCTCCTTTTTCCTCCTTTCCTCTTCCCTCATTTTCCCCTCTTTTCCTCCTTTTCCCCATCCCTTCCCCCATTTTTTCCTAGTTTTCTCCTATTTTCCTCTTTTTTTTCCTTTTTCCTCTCCTTTTCCTTCCCTTTTCCCTCATTTTTCCTTTTTTTTCTCCTTTTTCCCGTCCCTTCCTGCTCTTTTTTCCCTCAATTTTTCTTTTTCCCATCCCTTCCCCTGTTTTTTCCTTGTTTCCTCAGTCCTATTTCCCTCATTTTTTCCTTCCTTTCTCCTTCCTTTTTCCCTCTGCTTTTCCCTTCATTTTTCCTTCCCTTTTCCTTCATTTCTTCCCTTTTTTCCCTTCAAGTTCCCTCTTTTTTCCTATCCCTTCCCCCATTTATTCTTAGTTTTCTCAGTCCTTTTTCCTTCCTTTTTCCTCTCCTTTTCCTTCCTTTTCCCTCATTTTTTTCCTTTTCTCCTCCTTTTCCCCATCCCTTCCCCTGTTTTTCCTAGTTTTCTCAGTCATATTTCCCTCTTTTTTTTCCCTTCCCTTTCCCTTCCCTTTTCCCTTCCCTTTTCCCTCATTTTTCCCTTTTTTTCTTCTTTTTTCCCATCAATTTCTCTCCTTTTTCCACGTCTTCCTCAATTTTTTCTTAGCTTCCTCAGTCCTATTTCTCTCCTTTTTTCCTTCCTTTTTCCTCTCCTTTTCCCTTCCCTTTTTCTTCCCTTTTCCCTCAATTTCTCTCCTTTTTCCACCTCTTCCCCCATTTTTCCTAGTTTCCTCAGTCCTATTTCCCTCCTTTTTTCCTTCCTTTTCCCCCTCTTTTCCCCACCTTTTCTCTTCCCTTTCCCTGATTTTTTCCTCCTTCTTTCCTCCTTTTCCCCCTTTTTTCCCCTCAATTTCCCTCCCTTTCCCCACCCCTTCCCTCATTTTTTCCTAGCTTCCTCCGTCTTCTTTCCCTCCTTTTTTCCTTCCTTTTTCCTCTCCTTTTCCCTTCCCTTTTCCCTCATTTTTTCCTTTTTTTCTTCCTTTTCCCTCCATTTTCCCTCCCTTCCCGCTCTTTTTTTCCCGCCTTTTTTTCCCGCCCTTTTTTCCCTCCCTTTTCTCCCCCCTTCCCCCCACCTTCCAGCCAATCACCCTTTACTGTACACCCCTCAAAACTCCTCCCCCTGACCTTTTTTCCCCTTTTAACCCTTTTTTATCCCATTTTCCCCCTTTTTCTCCCCTTTTTTGCCCTTTTTGCCCCTTTTCCCCCCTCAGGCTCGGAGCCGCTCCCTCAGCGCCCCTCAGGCCCCTCAGCCGCCGCCATTGCTGCAGCCCCAGCTCCTCGCGGCCTCCCCGCCCCGCGCCTCCCTCGCCACCAGGTAAGACCCCAAAAAACCCCGATATCCCCCCAAAATCTTCAACCCACCGGCAAGAAAACCCCCCAAAATTTCCCCTTTTCCCAGAAAAACCCGCGGCGAAGCCAAGAAATGCCGCAAGGTTTACGGCATCGAGCACCGGGAGCAGTGGTGCACGGCGTGCCGCTGGAAAAAGGCCTGCCAGCGCTTCCTGGACTGAATTCTGACACCAAATTCCCCTTTGCCCACTTGGAATTCCCTCAGGAATTTGGAGATTTCCCTCAGAAATTTAAGAGTTTCCTCAGGAATTTGGGAATTTCCTCAGGAATTTGGGAATTTTCACATTGCTGCGAGCGGGGATGGAATTTTGCCGCTATATTCCCCTTTGCCCACCTGAATTCCCTCAGGAACTTGGGAGTTTACTCAAAATTTGGGATTTCCTTCAGAAATCCGAGAATTTCCTTGGGAATCTGGGGATTCCCTCAGGAATTTGGGAATTTCCTCATTGCTGCGAGCGGGGACTGAATTTCGCCGCCATATTCCCCTTTTCCCACCTGAATTCCCTCAGGAATTTGAGAATTCCTTCAGGAATCCAGAAATTTCCTCAGTATTTGGGAATTCCCTCAGAAGTTTGGGAATCTCTCATTGCTCCAAGCGGGGACTGAATTTCGCCGCCATATTCCCCTTTTGCCACCCGAATTCCCTCAGGAATTTGAGAATTCCCTCAGAAATCCAGGAATCCCTCATTGCTGCAAGCAGGGACTGAATTCTGCCCCCATATTCCCATTTTCCCACCTGGAATTCCCTCAGAAATCTGAGAATTCCCTCAGAAATCCAGGAAATCTTTCAGAAATCCAGGAATTTCCTCATTGCTGCGAGCAGGGACCAAGTTTCACCGCCATATTCCCCTTTTCCCACCCGAATTCCCTCAGGAACTTGGGAGTTCACTCAAAATTGGGGATTTCCCTCAGAAATCTGGGAATTTCCTCGGGAATCTGGGAATTTCCTCGGGAATTTGGGAATTTTCACATTGCTGCGAGCGGAGACTGAATTTCGCCGCCATACTCCCCTTTTCACACCTGAATTACCTCAGAAACTTGGGAATTCCCTCACAAATCCAGAAATTCTCTCAGGAATCTGAGAATTCCCTCAGGAATTTGGGAATTCCCTCAGAAATTTGTGAAATCCTTCAGAAATCTGGAAATTCCCTCACAAATCCAGGAATTCCCTCACAAATCCAGGAATTTCTTCATTTCTGCGAGTGGGGACTGAATTTCACCGCCATATTCCTCTTTTGCCACCTGAATTCCCTCAGGAATTTGAGAATTCCCTCAGGAATCCAGAAATTCTCTCAGGAATCTGAGAATTCCCTCAGGAATTTGGGAATTTCCTCGGAAATTTGGGAATCTCTCATTGCTGCAAATGGGGGCTGAATTTTGCCACCAGATTCCCCTTTTCCCACCTGAATTCCCTCAGGAATTTGGGATTTTCTTCAGAAATCTGGGAATTCCCTCAGAAATCCGGGAATTTCCTCAAGAATCTGGGAATTCCCTCAGGAAAATCTGGAAATTTCCTCAGAAACTCCCTCAGAAAATTTGGGAATTCCCTCAGAAATCCGGGAATTTCCTCAAGAATCTGAGAATTCCCTCAGGAAAATCTGGAAATTTCCTCAGAAACTCCCTCATAAATTTGGGAATTCCCTCAGAAATCCAGGAATTTCCTCAAGAATCTGGGAATACCCTCAGGAAAATCTGGAAATTTCCTCAGAAATTCCCTCAGAAATTTGGGAATTCCCTCAGAAATCCAGGAATTTCCTCAAGAATTCGGGAATTTCCTCAGGAAAATCTGGAAATTTCCTCAGAAATTCCCTCAGAAATTTGGGAATTCCCTCAGAAATCCAGGAATTTCCTCAAGAATCTGGGAATTCCCTCAGGAATATCTGGAAATTCCCTCAGAAATTCCCTCAGAAATTTGGGAATTCCCTCAGAAATCCACGAATTTCTTCAAGAATCTGGGAATTCCCTCAGGAATATCTGGAAATTCCCTCAGAAATTCCCTCATAAATTTGGGAATTCCCTCAGAAATCCGGGAACTTCCTCAAGAATCTGGGAATACCCTCAGGAAAATCTGGAAATTTCCTCAGAAACTCCCTCAGAAATTTGGGAATTCCCTCAGGAAATCCGGGAATTTCCTCAAGAATCTGGGAATTCCCTCAGGAAAATCTGGAAATTTCCTCAGAAACTCCCTCAGAAATTTGGGAATTCCCTCAGGAAATCTGGAAATCCCCTCAGGAATTTCCCCCTCATTCCTGAGAAATTCTCCCTCCCTTTCCCACCCTCTCTTCTCAGTCTTCCAAACATTATTTTTATCGTTTAAAAAACCAAAAAAAAATTTTAAAAAATCAAGGTAAGAGTTGTTCTTTTTTACAGCAGCCAGAGGAGGTGCTGGGATCTATTTTTATGGAAATAAAGGAATTTTGTCTGACCCCTCCTGGCTCCGGGCTTCATTCCAGGGGGTGAGGATGAGAGGGGCTCTGGGTGCCCTTTTTCCTCCTTTTTTCCCCCTTTTTCTCCTTTTTTCCTCCTTTTTTCTTCCTTTTTCCTCCTCATTTCCTCCTTTTTCTCCCCCATTTTTCTCCTTTCCCCCTAATTTCCTCATTTTTTGCCTTATTTTTCCTTCATTTCCCCTCCTTTTTCCTTCATTTTCCTTCATAATCTCCTCCTCGTTTCCTCTTTTTCCTTCTTTTCCCCCTCCTTTTTTTCCCTCCTTTTCCCCACAATTTTTCCTCATTTTTTCCTTCTTTATCCCTTTTTAAATTTTTTTTTCTCATTTTCCCCTCCTTTCCCCTTTTTCCCTTTTCCTCTTTATTTTTTCTTCCTTTCCCCCTTTTTTCCTTCCTTTTTTCCTACCTTTTTTCCTTCTTTTTCCCTTTCTTTTCCTTCTTTTTCCCCCCTTTTTTTCCCCTCCCTTTTCCCCCCTTTTCCCCCCATTTCCTTCCTAATTTCCTCCTTTTCCCCCCTCCTTTTTTCTCCTTTTTTTCCTTCTTTTTTTCCTCCTTTTTTCCCTCTTTTCCCCCCCAGTTTTCCCTCTTTTTCCCCTCCTTTTTAATATATTTTTCTCTTTTTTCCCTCCTTATTTTTCTCCTTTTTTCCTTCCTTTCCCTCCTTATTTTTTCTTCCTTTCCCCACCTTTTTCCTCCTTCTTCCCTCCTTTTTTCCTTCCTTTCCCCCTTTTTTCCCTCATTTCCCCCCCTCCTTTCCTCTTCATTTTTTCTTCCTTTCCCTCTCCTTTCCCTCCCTTTTCTGCTCCTGTTTTCCCTCCTTTCTTCCTCCTTTTCCCCCTTTTTCCCCCTCCTTTTTCCTCTCCTTTTTCCCTCATTTTCTCTTTCTGTTTCCCCCTTGTTTCCTCTTCTTTCCCCTCCCTTTCCCCCCCTTTTTCCCCTCATTTCCCCCTCTCCTTTCCCTCCCTTTCCTTTCCCCTCCCTTTCCCTCTTTTTCCTTTTCTTTTTTTCTTCTTTTTCCTCTCCTTTCCCTCCCATTTTTGCTCCTGTTTCCCCTCCTCTTTTCCTCATTTTCCCCCCCTTTTTCCCCCTCCTTTTTCCTCTCCTTTTCTCCTTGTTTCTTCTTCTTTTCCTCTCCTTTCCCCTCCCTTTTCCCCTTTTTTCTCTTCATTTTTTCTTCCTTTCCCTCTCCTTTTCCCTCCCTTTTCTCCTCCTGTTTCCCCTCCTTTCTTCCTCCTTTTCCCCCCTTTTTCCTCTCCTTTTCCCCTCATTTCCTCTTTCTGTTCCCCCTTGTTTCCTGTTCTTTTCCCCTCCCTTTCTCCCCCTTTTTCCCTCATTTCCCCCTTTTTTTCCTCTTCTTTTTTTTCTTCCTTTCCCTCTCCTTTTCCCTCCCTTTTCTGCTCCAGTTTTCCCCTCCTTTCTTCCTCCTTTTCCCCCCTTTTTCCTCTCCTTTTCCCCTCGTTTTCTCTTTCTCTTTTCCCCTTTTTTCCTCTTCTTTTCCTCTCCCTTTCCCCTCCCTTTCCCCCTTTTTTCTCTTCTTTTTTTCTTCCTTTCCCTCTCCTTTTCCCTCCCTTTTCTGCTCCAGTTTTCCTCATTTCTTCCTCCTTTTCCCCCTTTTTCCTCTCCTTTTTCCTCTCCCTTTCCCCTCATTTTCTCTTTCTCTTTTCCTCTTGTTTCCTCTTCTTTTCCTCTCCCTTTCCCCCTTTTTCCCCCCTCATTTCCCCCTTCATTTTTTTCTTCCTTTCCCTCTCCTTTCCCTCCCTTTTCTGCTCCTGTTTTCCCCTCATTTCCCCTCCTTTTTCCTCTCCTTTTCTCCTCGTTTTCTCTTTCTGTTTCCCCCTTGTTTCCTCTTCTTTTCCTCTCCCTTTCCCTCTTTTTCCCCTTATTTTTCCGCCCTTTTTCCTCTTTTTTTCTTCCTTTCCCTCTCCTTTTCCCTCCCTTTTCTGCTCCCCATTTTTTATTTTCCCCTCCTTTCTTCCTCCTTTTTCTCCCTTTTCCCCCCCCATTTTCCCTTTCTCTTTTCCCTTCACTTTCCTCTTTTCCCTTCCCTTTCCCCCGCTTTTCCCTCTCCCTTTCCCCCTTTTTCCCCTCATTTCCCCCCTCCTTTCCTCTTCATTTTTTCTTCCTTTCCCTCTCCTTTTCCCTCCCATTTTTGCTCCTGTTTCCCCTCCTTTCTTCCTCCTTTTCCCCTTCCTTTTCCCTCTCCTTTTCCCCTCATTTTCTCTTTCTGTTTCCCCCTTGTTTTCCTCTCCTTTTCCTCTCCCTTTCCCCTTTTTCCCCTCATTTCCCCCTCTTTTTCCTCTTCATTTTTTCTTCCTTTCCCTCTCCTTTCCCTCCCTTTTTTGCTCTTGTTTTCCCTCCTTTCTTCCTCCTTTTCCTCCCTTTCCCCCCCTTTTCCCTCTCCTTTTTCCTCTCCTTTCCCCTCATTTCCCCCTTTTTTCCTCTTCATTTTTTCTTCCTTTCCCTCTCCTTTTCCCTCCCTTTTTTGCTCCTGTTTTCCCCTCATTTCCCCTCCTTTTTCCTCTCCTTTTCCCCTCATTTTCTCTTTCTCTTTTCCTCTTCTTTTCCCCTCCCTTTCTCCCCCTTTTTCCCCTCATTTCCCCTTCTTTTCTCTTCATTTTTTCTTCCTTTCCCTCTCCTTTTCCCTCCCATTTTTGCTCCTATTTCCCCTCCTTTTCCTCCTTTTCCCCCTTTTTCCCCTCCTTTTCCCTCTCCTTTTCCCCTCATTTTCTCTTTCTCTTTTCCCCTTTTTCCCTCTCCTTTCCCCTCATTTCCCCCTTTTTTCCTCTTCTTTTTTTCTTCCTTTCCCTCTCCTTTTCCCTCCCATTTTTGCTCCTGTTTCCCCTCCTCTTTTCCTCATTTTCCCCCCTTTTCCCTCTCCTTTTTCCTCTCCTTTTCTCCTTGTTTCTTCTCTTTTCCTCTCCTTTCCCCTCCCTTTCCCCCTTTTTCCTCTTCTTTTTCTTCCTTTCCCTCTGCTTTTCCCTCCCTTTTCTGCTCCAGTTTTCCCTCCTTTCTTCCTCCTTTCCCCCCCTTTTCCCTCTCCTTTTCCCCTCATTTTCTCTTTCTGTTTCCCCCTTGTTTCCTCTCCTTTTCCCCTCCTTTTCCCCTCATTTCCCCCTTTTTTTCCTCTTCATTTTTTCTTCCATTCCCTCTCCTTTTCCCTCCCATTTTTGCTCCTGTTTCCCCTCCTTTCTTCCTCATTTTCCCCCCTTTCCCCCCCTTTCCCCCTTCCTTTTTCCTCTCCTTTTCCCCTCATTTTCTCTTTCTCTTTTCCTCTTCTTTTCCCCTCCCTTTCTCCCCCTTTTTTCCCTCATTCCCCCCCTTTTTTTCCTCTCCTTTTTTCTTCTTTCCCTCTCCTTTCCCTTCCTTTTCTGCTCCTGTTTTCCCTCCTTTCTTCCTCCTTTTCCCCCTTTTTCCCCCTCGTTTTTCCTCTCCTTTTCTCCTTGTTTCTTCTTCTTTTCCTCTCCTTTCCCCTCCCTTTTCCCCTTTTTTCTCTTCATTTTTTCTTCCTTTCCCTCTCCTTTTCCCTCCCTTTTCTCCTCCTGTTTTCCCTCCTTTCTTCCTCCTTTTCCCCCCTTTTTCCTCTCCTTTTCCCCTCATTTCCTCTTTCTGTTTCCCCCTTGTTTCCTCTTCTTTTCCCCTCCCTTTCTCCCCCTTTTTCCCTCATTTCCCCCCTTTTTTTCTCTTCATTTTTTCTTCCATTCCCTCTCCTTTTCCCTCCCTTTTTTGCTCTTGTTTTCCCTCCTTTCTTCCTCCTTTTCCTCCCTTTCCCCCCCCTTTTCCCTCTCCTTTTTCCTCTCCTTTTCCCCTCATTTTCTCTTTCTCTTTTCTCCCTTTTTCCTCTCCTTTCCCCTCATTTCTCCCTTTTCTCCTCTTCATTTTTTCTTCCTTTCCCTCTCCTTTTCCCTCCCTTTTTTGCTCCTGTTTTCCCCTCATTTCCCCTCCTTTTTCCTCTCCTTTTCCCCTCATTTTCTCTTTCTCTTTTCCTCTTCTTTTCCCCTCCCTTTCCCCCCTTTTTTCCCATCATTTCCCCCTTTTTTCCTCTTCTTTTTTTCTTCCTTTCCCTCTCCTTTCCCTTTTCTGCTCCTGTTTTCCCTCCTTTCTTCCTCCTTTTCCCCCCCTTCCCCCTTCCTTTTTCCTCTCCTTTTCCCCTCATTTTCTCTTTCTCTTTTCCGCTTGTTTTTTCTTCTTTCCCCCCCCCCTCATTTCCCCCCTCCTTTCCTCTTCATTTTTTCTTCCATTCCCTCTCCTTTTCCCTCCCTTTTTTGCTCTTGTTTTCCCTCCTTTCTTCCTCCTTTTCCTCCCTTTCCCCCCCTTTTCCCCCTCCTTTTTCCTCTCCTTTTCCCCTCATTTTCTCTTTCTCTTTTCCTCTTCTTTTCCCCTCCCTTTCTCCCCCTTTTTTCCCTCATTCCCCCCCTTTTTTCTCTTTTTTTTTCTTCCTTTCCCTCTCCTTTCCCTCTCTTTTCTGCTCCAGTTTTCCCTCCTTTCCCCCCCTTTTCCCTCTCCTTTTTCCTCTCCTTTTCCCCACAATTTTTGGGGTCAGGAAGGAACTCCAGGCTGCTCCATTCCCTTTCCAGGGAATTTTGGGAATTCCCTAAATCCACCCCAAATCCGAGGGCCGTTCCTGCTCATCCCATGGGAAAATCCCAACCCCCGCTCCTGGCAGGGAATACCAGGAAGGAAAATTCCAATTTTTCCCCAATTTTTCCCATTTTTCCCCAATTCCATGGGGTTTGGGGATAAAATCCTGATTTTCCATCCTGGAGAATTCCATGGGATTTGTGGGGAAAAAATTCCTGATTTTCCATCCTGGAGAATTCCATGGGATTTGGGATAAAAATCCTGATTTTCCATCCTGGAGAATTCCATGGGATTTGGGATAAAATCCTGATTTTGCATCCTGGAGAATTCCATGGGGTTGTGGGGACTGAAATCCTGATTTTCCATCCTGGAGAATTCCATGGGATTGTGGGGATAAAATCCTGATTTTCCATCCTGGAGAATTCCATGGGATTTGGGGATAAAATCCTGATTTTCCATCCTGGAGAATTCCATGGGATTTGGGGAAAAATATCCTGATTTTCCATCCTGGAGAATTCCATGGGATTTTTGGGATAAAATCCTGATTTTCCATCCTGGAGAATTCCATGGGATTTTGGGGATAAAATCCTGATTTTCCATCCTGGAGAATTCCATGGGGATTTGGGGGACAAAAATCCTGATTTTCCATCCTGGAGAATTCCATGGGATTTGGGGATAAAATCCTGATTTTCCATCCTGGAGAATTCCATGGGATTGTGGGGATAAAAAATCCTGATTTTCCATCCTGGAGAATTCCATGGGATTTGGGGAAAAAAAATCCTGATTTTCCATCCTGGAGAATTCCATGGAGTTTGGGATAAAATCCTGATTTTCCATCCTGGAGAATTCCATGGGATTTGGGGACAAAAATCCTGATTTTCCATCCTGGAGAATTCCATGGGATTGTTGGGATAAAATTCCTGATTTTCCATCCTGGAGAATTCCATGGGGTTTGGAGGATAAAAATCCTGATTTTCCATCCTGGAGAATTCCATGGGATTTGAGGAAAAAAATCCTGATTTTCCATCCTGGAGAATTCCATGGGATTTTGGGATAAAATCCTGATTTTCCATCCTGGAGAATTCCATGGGATTTGTGGGGAAAAAATTCCTGATTTTCCATCCTGGAGAATTCCATGGGATTTGGGATAAAAATCCTGATTTTCCATCCTGGAGAATTCCATGGGATTTGGGATAAAATCCTGATTTTCCATCCTGGAGAATTCCATGGAGTTTGGGGATAAAATCCTGATTTTCCATCCTGGAGAATTCCATGGGATTTGGGGGACAAAAATCCTGATTTTCCATCCTGGAGAATTCCATGGAGTTTGGGGATAAAATCCTGATTTTCCATCCTGGAGAATTCCATGGGATTTGGGATAAAAATCCTGATTTTCCATCCTGGAGAATTCCATGGGATTTGGGGATAAAAATCCTGATTTTCCATCCTGGAGAATTCCATGGGATTTGTGGGGATAAAAATCCTGATTTTCCATCCTGGAGAATTCCATGGGATTGTTGGGACAAAAATCCTGATTTTCCATCCTGGAGAATTCCATGGGATTTGGGGATAAAATCCTGATTTTCCATCCTGGAGAATTCCATGGGATTTGGGGAAAAAAAATCCTGATTTTCCATCCTGGAGAATTCCATGGGGTTGGGGAACAAAAATCCTGATTTTCCATCCTGGAGAATTCCATGGGATTTGGGGATAAAATTCCTGATTTTCCATCCTGGAGAATTCCATGGGATTTGGGGGATAAAAATCCTGATTTTCCATCCTGGAGAATTCCATGGGATTTGGGATAAAATCCTGATTTTCCATCCTGGAGAATTCCATGGGATTTGGGATAAAATCCTGATTTTCCATCCTGGAGAATTCCATGGGATTGTGGGGAAAAAAAATCCTGATTTTCCATCCTGGAGAATTCCATGGGATTTGGGGATAAAAATCCTGATTTTCCATCCTGGAGAATTCCATGGGATTGTTGGGACAAAAATCCTGATTTTCCATCCTGGAGAATTCCATGGGATTTGGGGATAAAAATCCTGATTTTCCATCCTGGAGAATTCCATGGGATTTGGGATAAAAATCCTCATTTTCCATCCTGGAGAATTCCATGGGATTTGAGGGACAAAAATCCTGATTTTCCATCCTGGAGAATTCCATGGGATTTGGGGACAAAAATCCTGATTTTCCATCCTGGAGAATTCCATGGGATTTGGGGATAAAATCCTGATTTTCCATCCTGGAGAATTCCATGGGATTTGGGGATAAAATCCTGATTTTTGATCATGGATAATTCCATGGGATTTGGGGACAAAAATCCTGATTTTCCATCCTGGAGAATTCCATGGGATTGTTGGGACAAAAATCCTGATTTTCCATCCTGGAGAATTCATTGGGATTTGGGGGACAAAATTCCTGATTTTCCATCCTGGAGAATTCCATGGGATTTGGAGAAAAAATCTGGGATTTGGCCTTGGAAATGTCGCATTGATGAGTTCATCCCATGGATCTGACCCGTCCTGATCCCTCTGGAATTCCCAAATCCCACAGATCCAACCTGCCCCAGTCCCTCAAAATTCCCAAATCCCACCAGAATTCCCAAATCCCACAGATCCAACCTGTCGCAATCCCTCTGGAATTCCCAAATCCCTCTGGAATTCCCAAATCCCATGGATCCGACCTGAGCTCATCCCATGGATCCGACCTGTCCCGACCCCAAATCCAGAATTCCCAAATCCCTCCGGAATTCCCAAATCCCACAAATCCAACCTGTCCCAATCCCTCAAAATTCCTAAATCCAACCAGAATTCCCAAATCCCACAGATCCAACCTGCCCTGATCCCTCTGGAATTCCCAAATCCCACAGATCCAACCTGCCCCAGTCCCTCAAAATTCCCAAATCCCACCAGAATTCCCAAATCCCACAGATCCGACCTGAGCTCATCCCATGGATCCGACCTGTCCCGACCCCAAATCCAGAATTCCCAAATCCCTCTGGAATTCCCAAATCCCACAAATCCCTCCTGTCCCAATCCCTCAAAATTCCTAAATCCCACCAGAATTCCCCAATCCCACAGATCCAACCTGTCCCGATCCCTCTGGAATTCCCAAATCCATGGATCCCACCTGTCCCAATCCCACAGATCTGACCTGAAAAAATCCCCAAAATTCCCATTTTTTTCCAGAAAAAAACCCCCAAAAATTCCCATTTTTCCCCCTCAAAAATCCACTTTTTAACAAAAAAAAAACCCCAATAATCCCATTTTTCCCAGAAAAAAACCCCAAATTTTCCCATTTTTCCCCCTCAAAAATCCCATCTTTCCCCCATAAAACCCCCAAAATTCTCTTTTCTTTTTCCCAGAAA
>JANCRA010000540.1:0-30020 GCA_024362935.1 Setophaga petechia
CTATAATAATCTGTAGGGTTTTATTTTTTATATTGTTTAATATATTATTATATTTTAGTATATAATTATATTGTTTAATATTGTTTAATTCCTGAAAAATTCTGGAATTTCCAGCCCTGGGAGGAGTGGGAATAAATGGATTTAAGGTCCATCCCAACCCAAACTAATCTAAATTCTATTTTAAATCCATTTCAATGGATTCTATTGTAAATATATTGAAATTTTTTGCTAATAAAGGAATTAAATGGATTCTATTGTAAATATATTGAATTTTATTGCTAATACAGCATTTAAATTAATTCTATTCTAAATATATTGAAATTTCTTGCTAATAAATAAATGGATTGAGTTTACTGTGGAAAAAGTTTATTGGTAAATATTGGTAAATATTTTTTCCTCTATAATAATCTGTAGGGTTTTATTTTTTATATTGTTTAATATATTATTATATTTTAGTATATAATTATATTGTTTAATATTGTTGAATTCCTGAGGAATTATGGAATTTCCAGCCCTGGGAGGAGTGGGAATAAATGGATCCATCCCAACCCAAACTATTCTAAATTCTATTTTAAATCCATTTCAATGGATTCTATTGTAAATATATTGAAATTTCTTGCTAATAAATCAGTTATTAAGCTAAAACCAGGCTGATGATTTTTCAGGAGAGATTTCACAGAATTTCTAGGTTGGAAGAGACCTTTAAGATCATCCAGTCCAACCCATTGGGCCCAAAGTATTTAAGAAAAAACATTAAAGTAAGATAAAAGAAAAATAAAATTATTAAAGATAAAAGAAAGATAAAACTATTAAAGATAAAACAAAAATAAAACTATTAAAGATAAAAGAAAGGCATTGAAGGAGCAGAGTCTGGGCTCTAAACTGAGAGAGGACATGAAAATACAGAAGGAATTGTCAAATCTGATTATTTATATATAAATAATATAAATATAGGAGAATTATTAAATTATATTTATTATATATATATTATATTTTATATATTATAGAAATTATATTATATTATATTATATTATATTATATTATATTATATTATATTATATTATATTATATTATATTATATTATATTATATTATATTATATTATATTGTATTGTATTGTATTATATTATATATTGTAGGAGAATTATTGCTAAATCAGTTCCATCAGTTATCTCAAGGCTATTTGAGATCTTTGCCTGTAATTTACCCAAAATTCAGAATAAATGGCCATGTCCATATTCCAGGGTAATACTGGAGAAATTCCTGGCTGGATTCACAAATTTCCTAAAGATTCTGCAATGGAATTTACCCAAAAATTCAGAATAAATGGCCATGTCCATATTCCAGCCTGATACTGGAGGAAATTCCTGGCTGGATTCACAATTTCCCTAAATTCTGCAATTTCCAGCCTGACTGAACCAGGGTGTAAATCCATTTCCAGCTGTACCTCCCCTTGGTATTTTGGATCTTTGCCTGTAATTTACCCAAAATTCAGAATAAATGGCCATGTCCATATTCCAGGGTAACACTGGAGGAATTCCTGGCTGGATTCACAATTTCCCTAAATTCTGCAATTTCCAGCCTGACTGAACCAGGTGTAAATCCATTTCCAGCTTGTTGGTATTTTAGATGTTTGCCTGTAATTTACCAAAAATTCAGAATAAATGGCCATGTCCATATTCCAGGGTAATACTGGAGAAATTCCTGGCTGGAATCACAATTTCCTAAAGATTCTGCAATGTAATTTATCAAAAAATTCAAAATAAATGGCCATGTCCATATTCCAGGGTAATACTGGAGAAATTCCTGCCTGGATTCACAATTCCCTAAATTCTGCAATTTCCATCCTGGCAGAACAGGGTGTAAATCCATTTCCAGCTTGTTGGTATTTTAGATCTTTGTCTGTAATTTACCCAAAATTCAGAATAAATGGCCATGTCCATATTCCAGGGTAATACTGGAGAAATGCCTGGCTGGATTCACAATTTCCTAAAAATTCTGCAAAATTCAGATACTTAATTTCTGGAAATTGGGGTTTATTCAGGTAAAAGTTGGAGCAGACTGAGGGTGTTTGACTCTTATTTACAATATTCCAGAACCAGGTGTGAATCCATTTCCAGCTGTACCTCTCCTTGGTATTTCAGATCTTTGCCTGTAATTTACCAAAAATTCAGAATAAATGGCCATGTCCATATTCCAGGGTAATACTGGGGGAAATTCCTGCCTGGATTCACAAATTTCCTCAAAGATTCTGCAATGGAATTTACCAAAAATTCAGAATAAATGGCCATGTCCATATTCCATGGTAATACTGGAGCAATGCCTGGCTGGATTCCCAAATTTCCCTAAATTCTGCAATTTCCAGCCTGGCAGAACAGGGTGTAAATCCATTTTCTGCTGTACCTCCCCTTGGTATTTTAGATCTTTGTCTGTAATTTACCAAAAATTCAGAATAAATGGCCATGTCCATATTCCAGCCTCATACTGGAGGAAATTCCTGCCTGGATTCCCAAATTTTCTAAAGATTCTGCAATGTAATTTACCCAAAATTCAGAATAAATGGCCATGTCCATATTCCAGGGTAATACTGGAGGAATTCCTGGCTGGATTCACAATTTCCTAACGATTCTGCAATGTAATTTACCCAAAATTCAGAATAAATGGCCATGTCCATATTGCAGCCTGATACTGGAGAAATTTCTGGCTGGATTCACAATTTCCTAAATTCTGCAATGTAATTTACCCAAAAATTCAGAATAAATGGCCATGTCCATATTCCAGGGTAATACTGGAGAAATGCCTGGCTGGATTCACAATTTCCTCAAGATTCTGGAATGTAATTTACCCAAAATTCAGAATAAATGGCCATGTCCATATTCCAGGGTAACACTGGAGAAATTCCTGGCTGGATTCACAATTTCCTCAAAAATTCTGCAATGGAATTTACCAAAAAATTCAGAATAAATGGCCATGTCCATATTCCAGGGTAATACTGGAGAAATTCCTGCCTGGATTCACAAATTTCCTAAAGATTCTGCAATGTAATTTACCAAAAATTCAGAATAAATGGCCATGTCCATATTCCAGGGTAATACTGGAGAAATCCCTGGCTGGATTCACAATTTCCTAAAGATTCTACAAAGTTCAGAAAGTTCATTTCTGGAAATTGGGGTTTATTCAGGTAAAAGTTGGAGCAGACTGAGGGTGTTTGACTCTTATTTACAATATTCCAGAACCAGGTGTGAATCCATTTCCAGCTGTACCTCCCCTTGGTATTTTAGATCTTTGCCTGTAATTTACCAAAAATTCAGAATAAATGGCCATGTCCATATTCCAGGGTAACACTGGAGGAATCCCTGGCTGGATTCACAATTTCCCTAAATTCTGCAATTTCCAGCCTGGCAGAACAGGGTGTAAATCCATTTCCAGCTTGTTGGTATTTTAGATGTTTGCCTGTAATTTACCCAAAAATTCAAAATAAATCCATTTTCTGCTGTACCTCTCGTTGCTCTCTGAGTGTTTTTTAGCTGTGCCCCTCAGTGATTTTAAATTCTCTCGATTTTCTCTCTTCTCCTGCTGCCATTTCTTCATCTGTGCCTCTGAGTCCTGGTGGAACCAATCCAGCTCATTCTGGGACACCTGGAGGCAGAAAATCAAACTTTATTTCTGGAAATTGGGGTTTATTCAGGGAAAAGTTGGGGCAGACTGAGGATATTTGACTTTTATTTACAATATTCCAATAGGAACTCAATCAAAATCAACAATAATTATCAATATCACATTACCAATAAATAGAAATAAACAAGATATATATAAAATATATCTTTTAAGGGTTTTAAATACTCCAATCAAAATCAACAATAATTATCAATATTACATTACCAATAAATATAAATAAGCAAGATATATATAAAATATATCTTTTAAGGGTTTTAAATACTCCAACCAAAATCAACAATAATTATCAATATCACATTACCAATAAATAGAAATAAACAAGATATATATAAAATATATCTTTTAAGGGTTTTAAATACTCCAATCAAAACCAACAATAATTATCAATATCACATTACCAATAAATAGAAATAAACAAAGTATATATAAAATATATCTTCTAAGGGTTTTAAAAACTTCAATAGGAACTCAACCAAAACCAACAATAATGATAAATAGTTCATTACCAATAAATAGAAATAAACAAGATATATATAAAATATAAATTTTAAGGGTTTTAAATACTCCAACAGGAACTCAATCAAAGCCAACAATAATTATCAATATCACATTACCAATAAATAGAAATAAACAAGATATATATAAAATATCTTTTAAGGGTTTTAAAAACTCCAATAGGAACTCAACCAAAACCAACAATAACTATCAATATCACATTACCAAGAAATAGAAATAAACAAGATATATATAAAATATAAATTTTAAGGGTTTTAAATACTCCAATCAAAACCAACAATAATTATCAATATTACATTACCAATAAATATAAATAAGCAAGATATATATAAAATATATCTTTTAAGGGTTTTAAATACTCCAATCAAAATCAACAATAATTATCAATATTACATTACCAATAAATATAAATAAACAAGATATATATAAAATATATCTTTTAAGGGTTTTAAATACTCCAATAGGAACTCAACCAAAACCAACAATAATTATCAATATTACATTACCAATAAATATAAATAAACAAGATATATATAAAATATATCTTTTAAGGGTTTTAAATACTCCAATCAAAACCAACAATAATTATCAATATCACATTACCAATAAATAGAAATAAACAAGATATATATAAAATATAAATTTTAAGGGTTTTAAATACTCCAATAGGAACTCAACCAAAACCAACAATAATTATCAATATCACATTACCAACAAATAGAAATAAACAAGATATATATAAAATATAAATTTTAAGGTTTTTAAGGCAATACTTAATGTCCTTTAGATAAAAAAATATCAATAATAAACAATATAACACACCTTAATGAAACAGTTCATATTACAAGTATGGAAAACACAAAACCAAACTTCACTGTGATTTCTCACATATTTTACCAAACAATTCAAATTTACTAATAGCCATAAGTATTCCCACAAGAATGAGAAGAACTACCTCATATCTACAGAATAAATTCATAATTAATGTTACAAATCCTAAATTGGGGATCAGGGATATTAATTTCTATCCACAGAAGAAATTAATAATTGCTGTTAAAAATCCCAAATCAGGGATCAGGGAATGCTGGAATGGCTGGGGAGGACAAAACCATAATTAACAACAGATATAAATATATCAACAATAAATATAACACACCTTGGTAAAACAGTTCATATTACAAGTATACAAAACATAAAAACATCACTGATTTCTCAGTGAAATATTAATATTTCTGAATATTTTAACCATACAATTCAAATTTACTAACAGCCATAAGTACTCTCCCAAGAATGAGAAGAACTACCTTGTATCTACAAAATAAATTCAAAATTATTGTTACAAATCCTAAATCAGGGATCAGGGAATGCTGGAATGGCTGGGGAGGACAAAAACATATCAAAAATGGATATAAACATATCAACAATAAACAATATAACACACCTTGGTAAAACAGTTCATATTACAAATATACAAAACACAGAACCAGCTCTCTGATTTCTCACACATTTTAACCAAACAATTCAAATTTACCAACACCCATAAGTACTCTCCCAAGAATTAGAAGAACTACTTATATCTACAAAATAAATTCAAAATTATTGTTATAAACCCCAAATCAGGGATCAGTCAGGGAATGCTGGAATGGCTGGGGAGGACAAAAACATATTGAAAATAGATATAAACATATCAACAATAAATATAACACACCTTGGTAAAATAGTTTATATTGCAACTATACAAAACACAAAACCATCACTGATTTCTCACACATTTTAACCAAACAATTCAAATTTACCAACACCCCTAAGTACCCTTCTCCCAAGAATGAGAAGAACTACCTTATATCTACAAAATAAATTCCTAATTATTGTTATAAACCCCAAATCAGGGATCAGTCAGGGAATGCTGGAATGGCTATGGAGGACAAAAACATATCAATAATGGATATAAACATATCAACAATAAACAATATAACACACCTTGGTAAAACAGTTCATATTGCAACTATACAAAACACAGAACCAGCTCTCTGATTTCTCACACATTTTACCAAACAATTCCAATTTACCAACACCCTAAG
Source organism: Setophaga petechia (assembly GCA_024362935.1). Taxonomy (NCBI): domain Eukaryota; kingdom Metazoa; phylum Chordata; class Aves; order Passeriformes; family Parulidae; genus Setophaga; species Setophaga petechia. The sequence goes on from JANCRA010000540.1 coordinate 6,275, forward strand.
TACTCTTCCAAGAATGAGAAGGACTACTTCATATCTACAAAATGTAGATACATCATATCTACAAAGTAAGTTCCTAATTATTGTTACAAATCTCAAATCAGTACTCTCCCAAGAATTAGAAGAACTACCTCATATCTACAAAATAAATCCCAAATGAGGGATCAGTCAGGGAATGCTGGAATGGCTGGGGAGGACAAAAACATATCAAAAATCGATATAAATATATCAACACCTTGGTAAAACAGTTCATATTACAACTATACAAAACATAAAAACATTACTGATTTCTCAGACATTCAATTTTTTTCTCAGACATTCAATTCAAATTTACCAACACCCACAAGTATCCTCCCAAGAATGAGAAGAATTACATTTATCTACAGAATAAATTCCAGTTCCTGTTCAGACCCCAGCTGAGGGCACGAGGCCTGGCTGGGATGAAGGACCCCTCCCTCCCCAGGGTCCCACCCACCCCTCTGACCACGACAAGGCCTCACCTGGGTCTCCTCAGTGCTTTTCTTCAGGAGCTCCTCCAGAGCAGCAATTTCCTCCAGGCTCCTGCTCTGGGACTGCTTAAACTTCTCCTCTGCTTCTCTGAGCTGCTCCTGCAGCACCTGGTGCTCCTTCTCCACACGGAGAATGTCACCCTGGAGTGAATCAGGGACAAACTGATCAATACAGAGCCTGATCGATACAAACTGATCGATACAAGGCTGATCGATACAAAACTGATCGATACAAACCTGATCGATACAAACTGATCAATGCAAACCTGATCGATACAAACCTGATCAATACAGAGCCTGATCAATACAGAGCCTGATCGATACAAACCTGATCGATACAAACCTGATTGATACAAAAGTGATCGATACAAAACCGATCGATACAAACTGATTGATACAAACCTGATCAATACAAACCTGATCGATACAAACCTGATCGATACAAACCTGATCGATACAGAGCCTGATCAATACAAGGCCTGATCGATACAAAGGCTGATTGATACAAACCCTGATTGATACAAAGCCTGATCGATACAAACCTGATCGATACAAACCTGATCGATACAAGGCTGATCGATACAAGGCTGATCAATACAAAGGCTGATCAATACAAACCCTGATTGATACAAAGGCTGATCGATACAAAGGCTGATCGATACAAACCCTGATCGATACAAACCCTGATCGATACAAAACTGATCGATGCAAAGGCTGATCGATACAAGGCCTGATCGATACAAAGGCTGATCGATACAGAGCCTGATCGATACAAGGCTGATCGATACAAAGGCTGATCGATACAGAGCCTGATCGATATAAGGCTGATCGATACAAAACTGATCGATACAAGGCTGGTCCATGCCTGCTCCCAGGTCAGAGGTCACGTTTTGTCACTTTATCTCCTGCCATTCCCAGCACCCTGACCTGGCCCTGTCTCTCCTGCCATTCCCAGCACCCTGACCTGGCCCTGTCTCTCCTGCCATTCCCAGCACCCTGACCTGGCCCTGTCTCTCCTGCACTCACAGCACCCTGACCTGGCCCTTCTGTCCTGCACTCACAGCACCCTGACCTGGCCCTGTCTCTCCTGCACTCACAGCACCCTGACCTGGCCCTGTCTGTCCTGGCACTCACAGCACCCTGACCTGGCCCTGTCTCCCCTGGCACTCACAGCACCCTGACCTGGCCCTGTATCCCCTGTCACTCACAGCACCCTGACCTGGCCCTTCTGTCCTGCACTCACAGCACCCTGACCTGGCCCTGTCTGTCCTGGCACTCACAGCACCCTGACCTGGCCCTGTCTCCCCTGCCATTCCCAGCACCCTGACCTGGCCCTGTATCCCCTGTCACTCACAGCACCCTGACCTGGCCCTGTCTCTCCTGCACTCACAGCACCCTGACCTGGCCCTGTCTGTCCTGGCACTCACAGCACCCTGACCTGGCCCTTCTGTCCTGCACTCACAGCACCCTGACCTGGCCCTGTCTGTCCTGGCACTCACAGCACCCTGACCTGGCCCTGTCTCCCCTGCACTCACAGCACCCTGACCTGGCCCTGTCTCTCCTGCACTCACAGCACCCTGACCTGTCCCTGTCTCCCCTGCACTCACAGCACCCTGACCTGGCCCTGTCTCTCCTGCCATTCCCAGCACCCTGACCTGGCCCTGTCTCTCCTGCACTCACAGCACCCTGACCTGGCCCTGTATCCCCTGCCATTCCCAGCACCCTGACCTGGCCCTGTCTCCCCTGGCACTCACAGCACCCTGACCTGGCCCTGTCTCTCCTGCACTCACAGCACCCTGACCTGGCCCTGTCTCCCCTGGCACTCACAGCACCCTGACCTGGCCCTGTATCCCCTGGCACTCACAGCACCCTGACCTGGCCCTTCTGTCCTGCACTCACAGCACCCTGACCTGGCCCTGTCTCCCCTGCCACTCACAGCACCCTGACCTGGCCCTGTCTGTCCTGGCACTCACAGCACCCTGACCTGGCCCTGTCTCTCCTGCACACACAGCACCCTGACCTGGCCCTGTCTCTCCTGCACACACAGCACCCTGACCTGGCCCTGTATCCCCTGGCACTCACAGCACCCTGACCTGGCCCTGTCTGTCCTGTCACTCACAGCACCCTGACCTGGCCCTGTCTCCCCTGGCACTCACAGCACCCTGACCTGGCCCTGTATCCCCTGGCACTCCCAGCACCCTGACCTGGCCCTGTATCCCCTGGCACTCACAGCACCCTGACCTGGCCCTGTCTCCCCTGGCACTCACAGCACCCTGACCTGGCCCTGTCTCTCCTGCACTCACAGCACCCTGACCTGGCCCTGTCTCTCCTGCACTCACAGCACCCTGACCTGGCCCTGTCTCTCCTGCACTCACAGCACCCTGACCTGGCCCTGTCTCTCCTGCACTCACAGCACCCTGACCTGGCCCTGTCTCCCCTGGCACTCACAGCACCCTGACCTGGCCCTGTCTGTCCTGCACTCACAGCACCCTGACCTGGCCCTGTCTGTCCTGCACTCACAGCACCCTGACCTGGCCCTGTATCCCCTGCACTCACAGCACCCTGACCTGGCCCTGTCTCTCCTGCACTCACAGCACCCTGACCTGGCCCTGTCTCTCCTGCACTCACAGCACCCTGACCTGGCCCTGTCTCTCCTGCACTCACAGCACCCTGACCTGGCCCTGTATCCCCTGGCACTCACAGCACCCTGACCTGGCCCTGTATCCCCTGCACTCACAGCACCCTGACCTGGCCCTGTCTCCCCTGCACTCACAGCACCCTGACCTGGCCCTGTCTGTCCTGCACTCACAGCACCCTGACCTGGCCCTGTATCCCCTGGCACTCACAGCACCCTGACCTGGCCCTGTATCCCCTGTCACTCACAGCACCCTGACCTGGCCCTGTCTCTCCTGCACTCACATTCCCCTGCCATTCCCAGCACCCTGACCTGGCCCTGTCTCTCCTGCCATTCCCAGCCCCCTGACTGTCCCGTGCCCAGGGCAATGTGCAAATCCAGGTTTTGAGAGAGGAAACACTCAAACATTCAACATCTGAACAGCTTCCAATAAAACTGGCTCTGTCACGTTTTCTGGAAAAATCCCTTCACCAGGATTTCTTCTCCTGGGACGCTGAGGAGCCTCAGAGAGCAATTAAAACATTCATTATCTGCACGCTTCTCTCTGTTTTGCTGTTTTGGAATGTGGCTGGAGACTGTTTATCCACAGGTGAATGTTTGATTGGTTCCATGTGAATTGTTCTTAATTAATGACCAATCACCATCAGCTGTGAGCAGTCAGTCAAGAGTTTTTAATGATCATTCTTGTTAAGCCTTCTGTCTGTGTCCTTTCTCATAATATAATTATAATATAATATAATTACAATATACGATAGTTATAATATACTATAATATACTATAATTATAATATACTATCATATAATATACTATATTATACCCCAATGATTCCACAAACTATAATATACTAGAATGTATTATACTATACTATATTATACTGTATTATACTATATTATAGTATATTATACTATAATATACTATAATATAATATACTATACTATAATATAATATACTATAATATAATATGATATAATTACAATATACTATAATTATAATATACTATAATACACTATAATTATAATTTACTGTAATATAATATAATATATTATACACCAACTATTCCAGGAACTATAATATACTATAATGTATTATACTATACTATATTATACTGTATTATACTGTATTATAGTATATTATACTATAATATACTATAATATACTATAATATACTATACTATAATATAATATACTATAATATAATACACTATACTATAATATACTATAATATAATATGATATAATTACAATATACTATAATTATAATATACTATAATACACTATAATTATAATATAATATAATATAATATAATATAATATAATATAATATAATATAATATAATATAATATATTATACCCCAACTATTCCAGGAACTATAATATACTATAATGTATTATACTATACTATATTATACTGTATTATACTGTATTATACTATAACATACTATAAAATACTATAGTATAGTATATTATAATATAATATACTATAATATACTATACTATAATATAATATAATATAATATAATACAATACAATCTATCAGCCTTCTGAGAACATTGAGGCAGATTCTCAATTCCTCCTTCATCCTGAGGACCTCACAAACTCAACACAAATCAATCAGAACAAATATCAAATATCACATCAAAGCTCAAAAATCATTTCCTTGTGGGGCTGGGTGATGTTTCCAAGAATATCACAGAACACAAAAACAGCCAAACAACACAAAATACAAAATATCTTTTAAAGCCTGTTTATATTCAGAGAATTTTCATGTGACTGTTCAGTTTTTGGGCATTCCTTTAACCTCCCTCATGAGCAATGTACACCAGGATACAGGAACTTACCTGTTGATTTTCAAATGGATGGAAAGGCAAAGTATTGGTTTCCCTGTTAGCAACTTCCTGATTTACCTAGAACACAAAAAAAATTAGAATTTGATTAAAAATCTTCTTGGTTCGTGGATGAGCTGCTCTGGTTTGGAGCTTTTGTACCTCCTCTTTACAAATCCACTCTAATCCAGGCCCATAAATGTTGTAGGAAATCATTGTGGAGGGGTTTCTAAAAGGGATTTTTTATTTTCTTTCTCTAATTTCACTGACCACAAGCAATTCCAGGGAGTTCTGCCATGCTCTAAATGATATAAATATATCAACAACAAACAATATAACACATCAAAGTAAAACAATTCATATTACAAATATACTACACACAAAACCAAACATCTCTCTGATGGGAGTGGAGCTTCTGCACCTTCTCCTTACAAATCCACTCTAATCCAGGCCCATAAATGTTGCAGGAAATCACTGTGGAGGGATTTCTAAAAGGGATTTTTTATTTTCTTTCTCTAATTTCACTGACCACAAGCAATTCCAGGGAGTTCTGTGGGTCTTTGAACAAAGCCATGCTCTAAATGATATAAATATATCAACAACAAACAATATAACACATCAAAGTAAAACAGTTCATATTACAAATATACTAGACACAAAACCAAACATCTCTCTGATTTCTCACACATTTTAACCAAACAATTCAAATTTACCAACACCCATAAGTGCTCTCCCAAGAATCAGGACTACTTCATATCTACAAAGTAAGTTCCTAATTATTGTGAAAAATGAAGATTTGCAGGTGTCTCACCCTCCTAGAGAGTGAGAAGTTCCCCCTGAGCCTCCTCTTCTCCACAAATCCACATTCACAAATGTGGAAGTGAAAATAAATCCCTGAACTCATCACAAAACGAAAAAAAATAACAGCACAGAATGACTTTGCTTCATCTCTAAAGTGAAGCTGAAACTTTTGTGCAGCAGTTCCATGTGTGATACCCAGGGAAAAAAGTGCAGCAAAAACTTCAGGAGCAACAAAATTCAGTGAGCAGCTCTGGAGAATTACAAATGAAAAATGAATAATCACAGAAACTGAAAGTTCTCAGGAATCATGGAATGGTTTGGGTGGGAAGGGACCTAAAAACTCATCCAGTGCCACCCCTGCCATGTGGAAAAGTTTAATTTTAGTTCATTAACTGGGCCTGGAATCTGTAAGTCTGGGGTAAAAACACAATGATGGGAGAGCTCTACACCAGGGATACAACATGGATTTTTAGCAGGAATCTCCTAGGGAGAGAAAGGAGATGCAAACCTTAATTGGGCATGGAAGGGACCTTAAAATAAACCAGTGCAGGGACACCTCCCACTGTGCCAGGCTGCTCCAGCCCCAGGGTCCAGCCTGGCCTTGGGCACTGCCAGGGATCCAGAGGTGGAATTCCATCCCAGCCCTGCCCACCCTCACAGGGAGGAAACTGTTCCTATATCTGATCTAAACCTGTAATTTTTCAGTGTGCAGCCATTCCCTGTGTGCTGTCCCTGCATCCCCTGGCAATTGTCTCTCTCCAGCTTTCCTGGGGCTCCTTCAGGCCCTGCAAGGCCACCCTGAGCTCAGCCCAAAGCTTCTCCTGTGCAGGTGAACAATGCCAGCTGTGCCAGCCTTTCCTCCCAGCACAGGAATATCCTGAAATTCACCCAGTGCCACCCCTGCCATGGCAGGGACACCTCCCACTGTCCCAGGCTGCTCCAGCCTGGCCTTGGGCACTGCCAGGGATCCAGGGGCGGCCATAAAATTTCTGGGCAAACTGTTACAGTTCCTCACTAAGCTCACAGTAAAGAATTTCTTCTAATAACTAATCTAAATCTAAACTCTCTGTCAGTTTGAAGCCATTCCCCCTTGTATTTGGTAAATTCTCTTCCCAGCTCCTTCAGGCCCTGCAAGGCCACCCTGAGCTCAGCCCAAAGCTTCTCCTGTGCAGGTGAACAATGCCAGCTGTGCCAGCCTTTCCTCCCAGCACAGCTGCTCCATCCCCTGCCCATCCTATAAAATCAGGCTGTAAAATCTCCCCAGCATTTTTCCCACTCCTTACCTGCACAGCCACCATCTTTGTGTGAGGATTGCTCTTCATCCCGGCTTTATTTTTCTCTCCTTTTTCCTTTTTAACACATTTATCACCCTCAGCTTCATCCGAACCATTTGGAAAAGCAGAATCCTTTTTCTCCGAGTGGCCCCAAGGGCCTTTGTACTCCTGGATTTCACTTGGCACAAAAACCTCAGGGCTGCATTTCCCAGCTGGAATTGTTGAGTGCAGATTTTCCCGAGGAGCTGCAGGATCAGCATAAATAAACCCAGGCTGTGCCAGGGGCAATATTCCATATTGATAACCCCAGGAGCTCTGAGGTAAAAACACAGCCGGGCCTGCAGGCTCGAAAGGCTTCACTAAAACACCAGAAAACGGAGTCTGGTTTACCATGGAATCAATATTTTCATTTTCTAGAGGATTTCCAGGAGCACAGGGAGCAGGGAAGGAGCAGGGGAAATATTGTGGGGTGTGATAATCTGGTAAATCTGGAGCTGCTGCCAAAGGGGCCTCCACGGGGTACGAGAGAGGCCTGAACTCCTCGGCGTAGGGATTCAGGGCCAGCTTGCTGTGGGAAGGATTCCCCTGGATTTCCCCAGGTGGATTTTCATTTTTATTCTCATTTCTGCTTGGATTTCCCTCAAAAAGAACCGAGTGCTTCCTCAGGCCGATCAGATTGGCCACCATGATGAAGCGAGGGGATTTCAGCAGGAAGGGCTCCAGGCCGCCCTCATCTTCCACCACCTTCCGGCTCTCCTCAGGGAAATTTTCATATTCCCCAATCAGCAATTTATTATTAATTTCCAGAGGGCCATGTTCTTCCAAGATTTGAGAGAAATAACTTTAAAAAAAACAGAATTGTTATAATTAATTCAAGTTTTTTCATCCATTCCTTCAATCCATTTAATCCATTCCTTCAATCCATTCAATCCATTCCTTCACAGACACGCCACACCCACCAGGATTCCAATCAATCCCCAAAATTATTAAAATTATGAAGTAAAATTCAACCCCCTGAAGCTCCTAAATATAAAAATTTATACTCACTCATATAAATTCTCAGAGATTGGATCTGGATTATTATTATTATTCATTTGATAATTGTTACTATTTGCAATATTATAGCGAGCTTCGAATTCCTCCAGTTGCTCCTGGAGATATTCTGGGATTACAAAGGGATTTTCATTTGGAAAATCTCTGTACCTTAAAAAATCAGAAAAAAAAACAAATAAAATCAAGTTAAACCAGCCTTGGTGTTTTAAAAGAATTATTCTCCTACAGTTTGGAGTTTGGGCAATAAAAGCAGAATCAAATACTCACAAATTATTTTCTTCTATAAATATCTTCTCTTCTTCTCGTGGTGCTGTACTAACTCCACTGGATAATACTAAAATAGACTAATTAAAAACAGATTTCTTTTAGTTTTTACCTCACAAAAACTCATTTCAAATAATCCATTGCAAAGACCAGGAGTAACTTATTTACACTGAATTTTGTTCTTTAAATTCGTAATATTTCTTATGAACTGCAAATTTTCCAGGTAGAATTATCAGTGCTGAGCCACAGCCTAATTAATTCTTAATTTAAAGATATTAATTCATTCTTCAGAATGCATTTGGGAAAAAGAAATTGGGATATTCAGCCCCAAATCCCTCTTTTTTTACGAATTTTATTAAAATTTAATCAAATTTTCTTTTGAATTTGAGGCTGTAACAAATTTACCACAAGCAGGAATTATCTCTAATTCCAAACATGACTCTGGTTATTATTATATCTGTTATTATTATATCATTACAGACATTTTAATTGTCTTTATTTTTATTATCTAATAATTTAGAAATACATAAATAAGTCAGAAAAATAAATCCTGAGGAAAAAATCTGAACTTTACTCTTGAAATTCTAGAAAAATGATAAAGAGGTGAAAGCATGAGGTTTTCAATAAAGCAAAATCCTCCAAAAGGCAGCAGAAAATTCAGGCAGAATAATATTCCAATAAACTCAATAAAATAATGAATAATTAATAACATTCCTGAGCATGAAATTGAATTTTTGAACCAAATTCCCATCTTCCCACATGGAGAATTAAAATCACAACAAGAATTCAGAATTCAGCCAGTGCAAGGTGCCTCCAGCCAGAGCCAAAGTGAGTCATAAATAAATTTAAAAATTGCTTTTATACTGATAAATTTAAATAAAACTGTATTATTGAAGTTTTAACAGCTTCATTTTGCTTTAAAAAAAGCCACTTGAGTAAGGAATCTCCTCAAGATATTTATAAAAACAGCTCCCATCCACCTGAATGCCAGAAATTCTAAAAAAATCTCAATTTTTGGGTGGGTTTTTAGCAGTAAATAAATGGCACCTGCTTGGTAAAAGTTCCTACTGACCTTTGAATCTTTCAAATTCTTCTTCCTGTTTTTGTTTTTAACTTTGATTTCATTATTCTGAAATAAAAAAAAATAAAATAAAGGACCAGGATTGGCAAATGTTGCTGCAGTTTTCCAAGAAAGACAAAGATGAAGGAACTGAAATTTGAATTATTCTTTAATGGGATGGAGATTACACAAGAAGAGAATAATTACAAATAATTACAAATAATTACAAGAACAGAATAATTACAAAATAATTATCTTAAACTGAAATCAAAGCAATTTATTGTGCTGGTTTTCATTTTATTATTGGATTTTCCCCATTTATAAAATGGAAATGCAAAAAAAAATCTGCATTTTATTGATGTGTACATTTAAAATTCTGCATTTTATTAATGTGTAGATTTAAAAATCTGCATTTTATTAACATGTACATTAAAAATTCTGCATGTAATTAATGTGTAGATTTTTTAAATCTGAATTTTATTATTGTTATATTAAAAATTCTGCATTTCATTAATGTGTACATTTAAAATTCTGCATTTTATTAATGTGTAGATTTAAAAAAAAATCTGCATTTCATTAACATGTACATTTAAAATTCTTCATTTTATTAATGTGCAGATTTTTTAAATCTGAATTTTATTATTGTTATATTAAAAATTCTGCATTTCATTAATGTGTAGATTTTTAAAAATCTGCATTTCATTAATGTGTACCTTAAAAATTCTGCATTTTATTAATGTGTAGATTTTTTAAATCTGAATTTTATTATTGTTATATTAAAAATTCTGCATTTCATTAATGTGAAGATTTTTTAAATAACATGTACATTAAAAATTCTGCATTTCATTCATGTGTAGATTTTTTAAAATTCTGCATTTCATTACCAAGTACATTTAAAATTCTGCATTTCATTAATGTGTACATTAAAAATTCTGCATTTTATTAATGTGTAGATTTTTTAAAAAATCTGCATTTCATTAACATGTACCTTAAAAATTCTGCATTTTATTAACATGTACATTAAAAATTCTGCATTTTATTAATGTGTAGATTTTTTAAATCTGCATTTCATTAACATGTACATTAAAAATCTGGATGTAATTGATGTGTAGATTTAAAAAAATCTGCATTTTATTAAGAGGTACATTAAAAAATTTGCCTTTCCTTAGCATGTACATGAAAAATTTCACTTTTCATTAACACCTACATTTAAAATTCTTCATTTTATTGGTGTACACTTTAAAATTCTGCATTTTATTAATGTTTATATTAAAAATTCTGCATTTTATTAATGCTGATATTCAAAATTCTGCATTTTATTAATGTTCACGTTAAAAATTCTGCATTTTATTAATGCTGATATTCAAAATTCTGCATTTTATTAATGTTCGTATTAAAAATTCTGCATTTTATTAATGCTGATATTCAAAATTCTGCATTTTATTAATGTGTAAATTTAAAAATCTGCATTTTATTAATGCAGAATTTTGATTATCATTTAAAACTGCATTTATTAATGTTCACATGAAAAATTCTGAATTTCATTAATGTGTGCATTAAAAACTGCATTTAATTAATGTGTACATTTTAAATTCTTCATTTTATTAAGGTGCAAATTAAAAATTCTGCATTTTATAAATGTGCACACTAAAAATTCTGAATTTCTTAATTTGTACATGAATTAACTCTAAAGCTTTATTGTGAATAAAAATAAATTCTGGATTTGTAAAAGTAAATTTAACTGCAGAGTGCCTGAAACACAGAATTACCTGAAATCCAAAATTTATTTCTGCAAATTGGATTTTAATGATGACAGCAATCAAAAAGTGATTCAGAATGAGGCACACTTGGAAAATTATTAATAAATAATTCAAATATCAAATAATATTATATATTATTAATAAATAATTCAAATATCAAATAATATTATATATTATTAATAAATAATTGAAATATATAATAATATTATCTATTATTAATAAATAATTCAAATATATAATAATATTATATATAATTAAAAAATAATTCAAATATAGAATAATATTGTATATAATATATAATAATTCAAATATCAAATAATATTATATATTATTAATAAATAATTCAAATATATAATAATATTATATATAATATATATAATAATTCAAATATATAATAATATATATTATTAACAAATAATTCAAATATATAATAATATTATATATAATATATATAATAATTCAAATATATAATATTATATATTATTAATAAATAATTCAAATACATAATAATATTATATATAATATATATAATAATTCAAATATATAATAATATATATTATTAACAAATAATTCAAATATATAATAATATTATATATAATATATATAATAATTCAAATATATAATAATATATATTATTAACAAATAATTCAAATATATAATAATATTATATATAATATATATAATAATTCAAATATATAATAATTCAAATATCAAATATTTTAAGAAAAGGGAGATAAAACAAGAGATTAAATCTGCAATAAATCTGGAGGATGAATCTGCAAAATATTTCTTTAAAAATAGCAAAAATTCTTTGTGAGCTGAGGCCAAAGAGAAATTAAATTCACTTACTGATAAATTCTCATTTCCCTGCTTCTTTAATATAATGGTTGGATCATCTGTGGAAAGGATAAAAGTCATGGTGATTGCTGGAAATAACAATAATTAATAATAATAATAAAATAAATAATAAATAAAATAATATGTAATAAATAAAATAATAAATGATAAATAATAAATAATAAATTAAATAAAAAATAATAAATAAAAGCTGTAAATTAATAATAATTAATTTACAATTTAACTGTGAAATCACAGAATTTATTGTTCTGATCCTGCATCCAACACCACCAAAGCTGCAGAACTCCCATGCCAAAAATATCAATAAAAATCAATTTTTTAGTGGAAATCTTTGATTTTTTTGATCTTTGAATCATGGTGATTGCTGGAAATAACAATATTTTAATTAATTTACAATTTAATTAAAATATGGTTATTTTAATTAAAATAAAATTTAATTTAAACCATATTTTAATTAATTTACAATTCAACTGTGAAATCACAGAATTTATTATTCTGATCCTTCATCCAACACCACCAAAGCTGCAGAACTTTTATGCCAAAAATTCCCAATAAAAATCAAATTTTTACTGGAAATCTTTGATCTTTAAATCATGGTGATTGATGGAAATAACAATATTTTAATTAATTTACAATTTAACTGTGAAATCACAGAATTTATTATTCTGATCCTGCATCCAACACCACCAAAGCTGCAGAATTTCCATGCTAAAAATTCCCAATAAAAATCAAATTTTTACTGGAAATCTTTGATCTTTAAATCATGGTGATTGCTAAAAATAACCATATTTTAATTAATTTACAATTTAATTAAAATATGGTTATTTTAATTAAAATAAAATTTAATTTAAACCATATTTTAATTAATTTACAATTTAACTGTGAAATCACAGCAATTATTGCTCTGATCCTGCATCCAACACCACCAAAGCTGCAGAACTCCCATGCCAAAAATTCCCAATAAAAATCAAATTTTTCCTGGAAATCTTTGATCTTTGAATCATGGTGATAGATGGAAATAACAATATTTTAATTAATTTACAATTTAACTGTGAAATCACAGCAATTATTGCTCTGATCCTTCATCCAACACCACCAAAGCTGCAGAACTCCCATGCTAAAAATATCAATAAAAATCAATTTTTTACTGGAAATCTTTGATTTTTTTTGATCTTTGAATCATGGTGATTGATGGAAATAACCATATTTTAATTAATTTACAATTTAATTAAAATATGGTTACTTTAATTAAAATAAAATTTAATTTAAACCATATTTTAATTAATTTACAATTCAACTGTGAAATCACAGAATTTATTATTCTGATCCTTCATCCAACACCACCAAAGCTGCAGAACTCCCATGCCAAAAATTCCCAATAAAAATCAAATTTTTCCTGGAAATCTTTGATCTTTGAATCATGGTGATTGCTGGAAATAACAATATTTTAATTAATTTACAATTTAACTGTGAAATCACAGCAATTATTGCTCTGATCCTTCATCCAACACCACCAAAGCTGCAGAATTTCCATGCCAAAAATTCCCCATAAAAATCAATTTTTTCCTGGAAATCTTTGATTTTTTTTGCTACTCACCCATTTTATCAAAGAATTCATCTAAAGCTTGATGGAGCTGTGGGAAATGTTCTCTGTTTTCTTCTAAAAGCCAAATAAAACAACGGGATTTCTCTAGGGGAGGGCTGAGGAAATAATCACAAATTTCTTGCTTTTCACCATCAGCTGCCACATTATCAAATTTATTGCCATATTTCTGGTTCCACAGTGGAATTAAAATAGAAAAATCAAGCTCTTGCAGAACTTGGCCGTATTGAAGGAGAAAGTTTTTTGTAGCTGTCAGACCTGAAAAAGATGGAAAAAAATCTCAATATTTTATTGGAGTTTTAAATTTTTAATGTTTAAAATGTGATGTTTTTCTATAAAAGGGCAAAGGTTTGGTCTGGAAATTCAATGTACAGATGGTGTGAGAGCTTTGGTGTCCTGGAAATGTAAAGAAAAAATGAGGAGTGGGGTTGGTAGAAATTCTACTGTCAGAAATTGTGATTTGTGTAATAATAACAACAGGATTTGGATTATTCTGTGAATGGGTGGGATGGGAGGGGATGAATAGAATAGAATAGAATAGAATAGAATAGAATAGAATAGAATAGAATAGAATAGAATAGAATAGAATAGAATAGAATAGAATAGAATAGAGGAGAGGAGAGGAGAGGAGAGGAGAGGAGAGGAGAGGAGAGGAGAGGAGAGGAGAGGAGAGGAGAGGAGAGGAGAGGAGAAGAGAAGAGAAGAGAAGAAGAGAAGAGAAGAGAAGAGAAGAGAAGAGAAGAGAAGAGAAGAGAAGAGAAGAGAAGAGAAGAGAAGAGAAGAGAAGAGAAGAGAAGAGAAGAGAAGAGAAGAGAAGAGAAGAGAAGAGAAGAGAAGAGAAGAGAAGAGAAGAAGAGAAGAAGAGTAGAATATAGAATAGAATAGAATACAATACAATACAATAGAAGAATAGAACAGAATAAAGAATAGAATAGAATAGAATAGAATAGAATAGAATAGAATAGAATAGAATAGAATAGAATAGAAGAATAGAATAGAATAAATAGAATAGAATAGAATAGAATAAATAGAATAGAATAGAATAGAAGAATTGAACAGAATAGAATAGAATAGAATAGAATGGAATGGAATAGAATAGAATAGAATAGAATAGAATAGAATTAGAATAGAATAGAATAGAATAGAATAGAATAGAATAGAATGGAATAGAACAGAATAAATAGAATAAATAGAATAGAATCTAGAATAGAATAGAAGAATAGAATAGAATAGAATAATAAAATGAAGAATAGAATAGAATATAGAATAGAATATAGAACAGAACAGAATATAAAATAGAATAGACTAGAATAGAATAATAGAACAGAATAGAATAGAATATAGAATAGAATAGAAGACTAGAATAGAATAAAGAATAGAATAGAGCAGAATAGAAGAATAGAATAGAATAGAATAGAATAGAATAGAATAGAATAGAAGTAGAATAGAATAGAATAATAGAATAGAAGAATAGAATAGAATAGAATAAAAGAATAGAATAGAATAATAGAATAGAATAGAATAATAGAATAGAATAGAATAGAATAGAATAGAATAGAATAGAATAGAATAGAATAGAATAGAATAGAAGAATAGAATAGAACTGAATAGAAGAGAATAGAATAGAATATAGAATAGAATAGAATAGAATAGAATACAGAATAGAATATAGAATAGAATAGAATAGAATAATAAAATAGAAAAAATAGAATAGAATAGAATAGAAGAGAATAGAACAGAATAGAATAGAATAGAAGAATAGAATAGAAGAATAGAATACAATAGAATAATAGAATAATAGAATAGAATAGAATAAAGAATAGAATAGAATAGAATAGAAGAATAAAGAATAGAATAGAATAGATAGAATATAGAATAGAATAGAAGAATAGAATAAAGAATAGAATAGAATACAATAATAGAATAGAATTAGAATAGAATAGAATAATAGAATAGAATAGAATATAGAATAGAATATAGAACAGAATAGAAGAATAGAATAAAGAATAGAATATAGAATAGATAATAGAATAGATAGAATAGAATAGAATAGAATAGAATAGAATTGAATTCTTGGAAGGATATGGATGTGATAAGCAAAATTAAGAACCCCCAAAATCCCCATTTTTTTTTCCATTATAAACCCAACAGCAAACTGCAGAGCATCAACATGAAATTATTTCCAAGTTTAATGCCAAAACCCCATTATTTACTCTCCAAAACCAGATTACTGCTACAAATATCAGCATTTAAACCCATTCTGCAATTTTAAAGCCATTTAAAAATTGTTGAATTTTTAGATCCATTCTGGAATCTTAAGACCATTTAAAAATTGTTCGATTTTCTCTGCTGAGTTCCTGAGCCACCCAGGTTCTGTTCCCCTCTGGAAGTCAAGGAAAAGACAAAGAGGAGAAGATTTTCTTTGCAGTTTCCAATGAGGAAAAAGGAGAATTTCCTGTGCTCAGCACCCACCCAGGTGATCCAGGTGCTGCAGCCACTTGAGCACTTTGGGCTCCCCCTGTCCCAGCTGGGGAATTATGAACCCAACAGCGAAATGCACAGCACCAACACGAAACTCCTCCTAAGTGCCAAAACGCCATTAATTACTCTCCAAAAACCAGATTATTGCTACAAATATCAGCATTTAAACCCATTCTGGAATTTTAAAGCCATTTAAAAATTGTGGAATTTTTAGACCCCATTCTGGAATTTTAAGACCATTTACAAATTTGAATTTTCTCTGCCAAGCTCCTGGTTCACCCGGGCTGTGTTCCCCTCTGGAAATCATGGACAGGACAAAGAGGAGAAGATTTTCTGTGCAGTTTCCAATGAGGAAAAAGGAGAATTTCCTGTGCTCAGCACCCACACAGGTGATCCAGGTGCTGCAGCCACTTGAGCACTTTGGGGTCCCCCTGTCCCAGCTGGGGAATTATAAACCCAACAGCGAAATGCACAGCACCAACACAAAATTACTACCAACTATAATGGCATAACCCCACCATTATTTACTCTCCAAAACCAGATTATTGCTACAAATATCAGCATTTAAACCCATTCTGGAATTTTAAAGCCATTTAAAAAATTGTGGAATTTTTAGACCCATTCTGAATTTTTAAGACCATTTACAAATTTGAATTTTCTCTGCCAAGCTCCCGGTTCACCCAGGTTCTGTTCCCCTCTGGAAATCATGGAAAAGACAAAGAGGAGAAGATTTTCTTTGCAGTTTTCCAATGAGGAAAAAGGAGAATTTCCTGTGCTCAGCACCCACCCAGGTGATCCAGGTGCTGCAGCCACCTGAGCACTTTGGGGTCGCCCTGTCCCAGCTGGGGAATTATGAACCCAACAGCGAAATGCACAGCACCAACACGAAATTACTTCCAAGTGCCAAAATTCCATTATTTACTCTCCAAAACCAGATTATTGCTACAAAATATCAGCATTTAAACCCATTCTGGAATTTTAAAGCCATTTAAAAATTGTTGAATTTTTAGACCGATTCTGGAATCTTAAGACCATTTAAAAATTGCTGAATTTTCTCCACCAAGACCCTGGGTCACCCGGGCTGTGTTCCCCTCTGGAAATCAAGGACAGGACAAAGAGGAGGAGATTTTCTGTGCAGTTTCCAGTGAGGAAAAAGGAGAATTTCCTGTGCTCAGCACCCACCCAGGTGATCCAGGTGCTGCAGCCACTTGAGCACTTTGGGGTCGCCCTGTCCCAGCTGGGGAATTATGAACCCAACAGCGAAATGCACAGCACCAACACAAAATTACTACCAAGTGCCAAAACTCCATTATTTACTCTCTAAAACCAGATTATTGCTACAAATATCAGCATTTAAACCCATTCTGGCATTTTAAAGCCATTTAAAAATTTTTGAATTTTTAGATCCATTCTGGAATCTTAAGACCATTTAAAAATTGCTCGATTTTCTCTTCCAAGTTCCTGAGCCACCCAAGCTGTGTTCCCCTCTGGAAATCAAGGACAGGACAAAGAGGAGAGAAGTTTTACTGTGCAGTTTCCAATGAGGAAAAAGGAGAATTTCCTGTGCTCAGCACCCACCCAGGTGATCCAGGTGCTGCAGCCACTTGAGCACTTTGGGATGCACCTTTAATGGCAAAAACTCCATTATTTACTCTCCAAAACCAGATTATTGCTACAAATATCAGCATTTAAAACCCATTCTGGCATTTTAAGGCCATTTAAAAACTGGTGGAATTTTTAGACCCATTCTGGAATCTTAGGACCATTTACAAATTTGAATTTTCTCTTCCAAGCCCCTGAGCCACCCGGGTTCTGTTCCCCTCTAGAAACCAGGGAAAAGACAAAGAGGAGAAGATTTTCTTTGCAGTTTCCAATGAGGAAAAAGGAGAATTTCCTGTGCTCAGCACCCACCCAGGTGATCCAGGTGCTGCAGCCACTTGAGCACTTTGGGGGTCGCCCTGTCCCAGCTGGGGAATTATGAACCCAACAGCGAAACGCAGAGCACCCAACACGAAACTCCTTCCAAGTGCCAAAACCCCATTATTTACTCTCCAAAACCAGATTATTGCTACAAATATCAGCATTATTTAAACCCATTCTGCAATTTTAAAGCCATTTAAAAATTGTGGAATTTTTAGATCCATTCTGGAATCTTAGGACCATTTACAAATTTGAATTTTCTCTGCCAAGCTCCCGGTTCACCCGGGCTGTGTTCCCCTTTGGAAGTCAAGGAAAAAACAAAGAGGAGAAGATTTTCTGTGCAGTTTCCAATGAGGAAAAAGGAGAATTTCCTGTGCTCAGCACCCACCCAGGTGATCCAGGTGCTGCAGCCACTTGAGCACTTTGGGGGTCGCCCTGTCCCAGCTGGCTCAGCACGTGCAGGAATCCGCGGCTCCGCACGCGGGCTCTGCCCCTGGAGCAGGGAGCTCAGCAGCTGCTCCAGCACCTCCTGGGCACTGCTCAGCTGGGAATAGGAGCTGAAATCCTCCTCTCTGAGCACTCCCCAGCCCAGTAATTCCTTCAGGAATTGGCAGGAGGTCAGGAACAGCAGCTTTGATCTGCTCGGAATTGCGCCGGATGTGCTGCAGGATTTGGTCCCCGGCGTACAAATCCTGGCCAGAACCTGGAAAAGTCAAAATATTCCAATGAAAAAAGGACAAAAGCAGCAAGATTTCATGGCCTTACCATAATTCCAACTTTAAAAAAGCCACTTTAAAAAGCTTAAAAACTTTAAAAGCTCACAAACCTTTAAAAACCTCAAAAACCTTTAAAAACCTCAAAAAGCTTTAAAAACCTCAAAAAGGTTTCAAAACCTCAAAAACCTTTAAAAACCCCAAGTTATAAAGCAGCTAATTTAAGTGGTGTTTCCAATTGTTTTACATAAAAAATTACAGGATTTAAAGAATTCTTTTCTCCCAATCACACTGAGCATCAGGACTTTGATCCAGTTTGATTTGATTTCAATTCTTGTTTGAAGAAACAAAAACTCCTTGTTTGAAACAAACAAATGAAATTATAATAATAATAAGAAATGATTTTACAAATCCACAGGGAGGTGAAATCTCCCAAATTTTTAGGATCTGCCATTGAACAGGGAACAGGCACCAAGCCTGGGATTGAAAAAATACACCCAGAGTATTTCACAGTATTTAATCCTAGGAAATTATAAATTAATTCTATCCCAAAAACCTTTAAAAACCTCAAAAATCATCTAATTTAAGTGGTGTTTCTAATTGTTTTACGTAGAAAATTACAGGATTTAAAGAATTCTTTTCTCCCAATCATCCTGAGCATCAGGAATTTGATCCAATTTGATTTGATTTCAGTTCTTGTTTAAAGAAACAAAAATTTACATTGAAAATTACAGGATTTAAAGAATTCTTTAATCCCAATCACACTGAGCATCAGGAATTTGATCCAGTTTGATTTGATTTCAATTCTTGTGTAAAGAAACAAAAACTCCTTGCCCAGATTTCAGGGTGAGCTCACAGTGACCTGCAGATCACAAGCAAAGATGAGCCAGAGAAAAGGAAAGAGCAAAGATTTAAAACAAAACAAACAGGAAATAAATGAAATTATAATAATAATAACAAATGAAATTATAATAATAAGAAGAAATGAAATTATAATAATAATGAGAAATGATTTTACAAATCCACAGGGAAGCCAAAATCTCCCCAAATTTTAGGATCTGCCATTGGACAGGGAACAGGCACCAAGCCTGGGATTGAAAAAAATACACCCAGAGTATTTACCAGTATTTAATCCTAGGAAATTATACATTAATCATATCCCAAAAAACCTTTAAAAACCTCAAAAATCATCTAATTTAAGTGGTGTTTCCAATTGTTTTACATAAAAAATTACAGGATTTAAAGAATTCTTTTCTCCCAATCATCCTCAGCATCAGGACTTTGATCCAATTTGATTTGATTTCAATTCTTGTTTAAAGAAACAAAAATTTACATTGAAAATTACAGGATTTAAAGAATTCTTTTCTCCCAATCACACTGAGCATCAGGAATTTGATCCAATTTGATTTGATTTCAATTCTTGTTTAAAGAAACAAAAACTCCTTGCCCAGATTTCAGGGTGAGGTCACAGTGACCTGCAGGGGCTCCAAGGATCAAAACTAAAGATGAGCCAGAGAAAAGGAAAGAGCAAAGATTTAAAACAAAACAAACAGGAAATAAATGAAATTATAATAATAAGAAGAAATGAAATTATAATAATAATAAGAAATGAAATTATAATAATAATAAGAAATGAAATTATAATAATAATAAGAAATGATTTACAAACCCACAGGGAGCTGAAATCTCCCAAATTTTTAGGATCTGCCATTGAACAGGGAACAGGCACCAAGCCTGGGATTGAAAAAATACACCCAGAGTATTTACCAGTATTTAATCCTAGGAAATTATAAATTAATTCTATCCCAAAAACCCTTTAAAAACCTCAAAAATCATGTAATTTAAGTGGTGTTTCTAATTGTTTTACATTGAAATTTACAGGATTTAAAGAATTCTTTTCTCCCAATCACACTGAGCATCAGGAATTTGATCCAATTTGATTTGATTTCAGTTCTTGTTTGAAGAAACAAAAACTCCTTGTTTGAAACAAAACAAATGAAATTATAAAATTAATAAGAAATGATTTTACAAACCCACAGGGAGCTGAAATCTCCCAAATTTTTAGGATCTGCCATTGAACAGGGAACAGGCACCAAGCCTGGGATTGAAAAAATACACCCAGAGTATTTACCAGTATTTAATCCTAGGAAATTATAAATTAATTCTATCCCAAATTGATAATACAGATAAAAAATTAATTTTTTTTTTGTCTAACAGGGTCCCCAGGTGCTTTTTTCCATGGGTTCACTGAGAATTGGAGCCTTTTCCCCCTTCTCCAGGCTGATCCTGCAGGAGCAGCCAAGGAAAAATTCAGGTTTTCTACAAGGAATTAAAAAATAATAAATAAAAAAAAAATCCCAGTCCAGCTGTGTCAGGACTCTGGTCAGTCACAAATTATTATTATTCATTCTTGTCTAACCTTCTGATGTTTCCTTTCTCTTTCTTTAGTATAGTTTTAATATATCATTAGAATAGAATAGAGTAGAATAGAATAGAAAAGAATAGAATAGAAAATATAATATAATATAAAATCTATAATGAAATGTAATATGATATAATCATAACATATTATAGCTATATTTATAATTATGATATAATATAATAAGATTAATATAATATAAAATCTATAATGTAATGTAATGTAATATGATATAATCATAACATAATATAGCTATAATTATAACTATGATATAATATAATAAGATTAATATAATATAATATATAATATATAATGCAATGTAATATGATATAATCATAAATAGCTATAATATAACTATGATATAATTATGATATAATAAGATTAATATAATAAATATTTTATAATATGATAATATAATAATATAATGATATATGATATGATATGATATATGATATGATCATACATCATCAGGAACATCCCCAACAGTAAAACCAGCAATGCAATACAATCTGTCAGAAGTGCAAATGCCAATTTGTCACAGGGGGGGATGCTCAGGGTGAGGAGTGAGCTGGGGATGCTCAGGATGCTGATCCCACTGCTCTGTGCTGAGCCAGGATCCCAGAGCCCCAGGGAAACTGGGATCAGAACCCCAGGGAAACTGGGATCAGAATGCCAGAGCCCCAGGAAAAGTGGGATCAGAATATCAGAACCCCAGGAAAACTGGGATCAGAACCCCAGGAAAAACTGGGATCAGAATCCCAGAACCCCAGGAAAACTGGGATCGGAATCCCAGGAAAAGTGGGGATCAGAACCCCAGAACCCCAGGAAAAGTGGGATCAGAATCTCAGAGCCCCAGGAAAAGTGGGATCAGAATCCCAGAACCCCAGGAAAAGTGGGATCAGAATCTCAGAGCCCCAGGAAAACTGGGATCAGAATCCCAGAACCCCAGGAAAACTGGGATCAGAATCCCAGAACCCCAGGAAAACTGGGATCAGAATCCCAGAACCTCAGGAAAACTGGGATCAGAACCCCAGGAAAAGTGGGATCAGAATCCCAGAATCCAAGAATCCCAGAACCCCAGGAAAACTGGGATCAGAATCCCAGAGCCCCAGGAAAACTGGGATCAGAATCCCAGAACCCCAGAATCCCAGGAAAAGTGGGATCAGATTCCCAGAACCCCAGGAAAACTGGGATCAGAATCCCAGAATCCCAGGAAAACTGGGATCGGAATCCCAGGAAAAGTGGGATCAGAACCCCAGAACCCCAGGAAAAGTGGGATCAGAATCTCAGAGCCCCAGGGAAGAAACTGGGATCAGAATCCAGAACCCCAGGAAAACTGGGATCAGAATCCCAGAACCCCAGGAAAACTGGGATCAGAATCCCAGAACCTCAGGAAAACTGGGATCAGAACCCCAGGAAAAGTGGGATCAGAATCCCAGAATCCAAGAACCCCAGAATCCCAGGAAAACTGGGATCAGATTCCCAGGAACCCCAGGAAAACTGGGATCAGAATCCCAGAATCCCAGAGCCCCAGGAAAACTGGGATCAGAACCCCAGAACCCCCAGGAAAAGTGGGATCGGAATCCCAGAATCCCAGAAAATCTGGGATCAGAATATCAGAACCCCAGGAAAACTGGGATCAGAATCCCAGAATTCCAGAACCCCAGGAAAACTGGGATCAGAACCCCCAGAACCCCCAGGAAAACTGGGATAGGAATCCCAGAATCCCAGGAAAACTGGGATCAGAATCCCAGAACCCCCAGAATCCCAGGAAAACTGGGATCAGAATCCCAGAACCCCAGGAAAACTGGGATCAGAATCCCAGAACCCCAGGAAAACTGGGATAGGAATCCCAGAGCCCCAGGAAAACTGGGATAGGAATCCCAGAATCCCAGGAAAACTGGGATCAGAATCCCAGAACCCCAGGAAAAGTGTGATCAGAATCCCAGAATCCCAGGAAAAGTGGGATCAGAATCCCAGAATCCCAGGAAAACTGGGATCAGAATCCCAGAACCCCCAGGAAAACTGGGATAGGAATCCCAGAGCCCCAGGAAAAGTGGGATCAGAATCCCTGAATCCCAGGAAAACTGAGATCAGAATCCCAGAATCCCAGGAAAACTGGGATCAGAATCCCAGAATCCCAGGAAAAGTGGGATCAGAATCCCTGAATCCCAGGAAAACTGGGATCAGAATCCCAGAACCCCAGGAAAAGTGGGATCAGAATCCCAGAACCCCCAGGAAAAGTGGGAACAGACTCCCAGAACCCCAGGAAAACTGGGATCAGAACCCCAGGAAAACTGGGATCAGAATCCCAGAACCCCAGGAAAACTGGGATCAGAACCCCAGAATCCCAGGAAAAGTGGGATCAGGATCCCAGAAATCCCAGGAAAACTGGGATCAGAATCCCAGAGCCCCAGGAAAACTGGGATCAGAATCCCAGAACCCCAGGGAAAACTGGGATCAGAATCCCAGAACCCCAGGAAAAGTGGGAACAGACTCCCAGAACCCCAGGAAAACTGGGATCAGAACCCCAGGAAAACTGGGATCAGAATCCCAGAACCCCAGGAAAACTGGGATC